>JAQIXG010004292.1:0-13157 GCA_034700105.1 Oconnorella tubifera
AACGAATGGACATTGCGATTCAGCGGGGGAATGCGGTGGCCATTAGAGGCACTTTCCCGCTTGATGCAAAATCTGTTCTCAATTTATAATTTTAATGTATAGTTATTTTTTATCGTTAACGAGTCTATTGTCAATTAATTATTATTATTATCTATTGAATTGTTATTGACTAATATTGTATTGTATACTAATTTTGTATTATATATTGTTTGCATTAAATTAAATAAGTAATTGTTATATACGAATAATTATTTATAATAATAGCAGAAATGAATACTTTGTTTTAATTGACAAAATATTTACAAATAATAAATAAATAAATAAAATAAATATTTATATTAGAAAATAAACAAAAACAGCTGTATTATCGTATATACTGACTTAAGTAATTTTATATATTGTCGTATATACTGATTTATATAATAAATATTTCTAAATTTAAAGAAATAAATATAATATACCAAAGAAATATAAGTAATCTAATGTAAATATTCGTATAAATTGAAATATTTGATCATTATTTCTGTCAATATTTGGTGCAGCCAAGTTTGTTTACTTTGGTCAAATCCATGAAATTCCGCTACATATGTATCGGATCCATACAAATGGCACCGGAGATTAGTGGAGTAACGAAGTGAAGGTTTGAATGTTTCATCCCAAAAAATCTGCGATGTGTTTTTTTACAGTTATAACGCCTCTCTATTATTTTGACTAAATCTTTCTAGGGGGTGGGTGTTCTAACAGTATTTACACTATCAACAATTATGTATTATTTATAATGACTGAGTTTTAAATGAATTTTCACTCGCTTATAGTTGCAATATAGTTTACCCATTATCTACTTCCTATACTAGATTTATAACTTTTAAGTGCTATGTAGGTCTAGTTGATTAATTCATTAATTACTTTATTAGTTAATTTAATCTAGCTAACACAATTCTTCGAAATAGAAACTATTTCTGATTCGCTGGCTAAAATTAAGTTTTTAATGCATTTCATGGCTAATTTTAGATATACATAATGACGTTAAGTTTCCTCAGTTTCTATTGGTTGCTATTTATAGTATCATTTGGCGCTTCTTTATATATGCTTTCTGATCGCTTCAACATTTACCCTTTGTAATTATTGTATATCAAGTTTCTGATTTCCGTTATATTTAATTAATTGTATACCTTGATAAGAACTCGCTTAAAAATGTATAGCGATGAATTGAAACATTTACGAGCTTTATTTGTAATTGTGTAAAATGCTTGATAATAGTTTTGTTTGATGATGACTCAATTCCTATGTTAATTAAGTTTGCTTACGTTAGTTAGCATGTAAAAACTGAATTAACATTAGGAATTGAGTCATAGTCAAACAAGAATTATATCGCTACAATTTAGATAAATATAAACGCAGCTCTTAACATTGTGAACTCTTCGAAATACAATCTATATATGAAGTGCTGAATTTTGTAAAATATACTTTGGTAAAAATTAAATTTAGAGAGACTTGTTAATATTAGCAGAGCATGCAGTCTTTAAAGTTGCTTGTTGTTGGAGATGGAGCGGTTGGAAAAAGTTGTTTGCTTATATCGTACACTACCAATGTTTTTCCAAGTGAATACGTTCCAACTGTCTTTGATAACTATTCTGTTAACGTGATGATGGATGGTAAACCTTTTAACCTGGGACTCTGGGACACAGCCGGACAGGTACTGTGTGCATTTATAAACTTTATTAATGAGGCGTTCTTATGTGAAACATCATAACTATCTTCTAGAAGCTTGGACTACCTTTTAGATTTTTAATTATAGAAATTAAGAATCATTAAACAGTTTTTCACACTGTGTCATTTACAGTGATATTTTGAGATATCGTTACTGTTTATTTATTCTTTAAAGGAAGACTATGACAGGCTCAGGCCACTCTCTTACCCAGGCACTGATGTGTTCCTGATGTGTTTCTCTGTCAATAGTCGCACATCACTAGAAAACGTCGAAAAGAAATGGCTTCCAGAAATTTATCATTTTTGTCCGAAAGTGCCAATGATTCTAGTCGGTTGTAAATCTGGTTAGTTAGTCTATAGCGTTTAAAACGCTATAACGTTTAAAATAATATATTTAGATGAAATTGTAAGTGTTAGTAATTAGAGCTTTTTATTATATATTAACAATAGTGTATGGTAGTTGGTAGATCTCGATATTTGTATTTCTTGAAAATACTCTGCATAGGATTGATATTTTCAATTTAACTTAAAAAGGAAGTACTAAGTTTTTAATGAAGTTCAACATCCATGGATGTTTAACTGTCTATGGATGTTTAATTTATAGTTGCGCATAAGTCAATATTTATATCAACAATGAAATTTTGTATTTCTCTTTGGTGAATCTGTCAGTTTAGGCGATATATTTTTTCCTAAACTCACAATCTCAAAGAAAAATTAATCAGTTAACAATTGTTTAAAATAAAGTGTAAAATAAATCTTTAAAGTAAAGTTTAAAATAGAATTCATTGATCAATTTGTCTCAGTATTCATTCGTCACTTTGTTCACATTTGTGACATTGTCATCATCTTTGCAGGTGAGCTGTATGTGTTAATTTTCAGATCTTCGCACCACAAGTAGTTCTCCATGTATACACTTAGGTGTTATTATGGACGTTGCTAATAGGCTTAAAGTGCCTTATTGTGAAACTAGTGCTCTAACTCAAAATGGTCTCAAGGCATGCTTCGATATGGCTGTATGTAGCTTAAGTTTCATTTCTAGCAACTTAGTTTATTGGAAACACAGTTATTTGTGCAATATTAATTAATAAGTAGTATAAAAGTAATTATCGATAATCTCCACTTCGTATTACCTATCGATATGTTAAGTATAACGTTTATGCCATGGTTTATGCTCATGTTCACATTGAAAGACATTTCATAGATTTAGCAAAGAGTTTAATGATTAATCATCGAATGCACTCTGTACGCCAAGTTTCTTTCTTGTAGATATAGTATTTAGTTGACTGTATTTGATAATTCAACTATTTAATCATTTCGTTGGTGAAGGTAACACTATCAGCTTATTCTTGCGGAATATTTAGCTTATGATTAAATATTGTATAATATATAATTGATAGAAAAATATAAATATGTAATGTATTATGAGGATACTAATAAATAAATAAAAGAGTGAAATAGGTTTTTAGCTTTTCAGTTGCATTTTTTACTTCCACTTGCATGACAATATCCCGCCACAAATGCGTTTATTTCAATTCTAATCTTATTTATACTTCAGCTAAGATGTGCATCAGGTACCGCAAGTTTAAGAATGGCCAAGTCTAGGAAATTGTTTGGCAGTAAGTCGCAGCCTCCACCTCCTGAACCTCCTGTCATGCCACCTGCAGGTATCTACGAGTCAATGATGGAGCTTGCTTTATATAATGAACGGTTTACTGTCAATAAACCGACATAAGTCTCTGAATTGGTCAATATGAATTTTTCAACAAAGGGAAAAGTATCAATGGGTTGCTTCTTTGCACTTTAGAAGGGAAAATGATAACTATATATTTTCAAATCTGTTGAAACTTACTAATGCATCTAATCTATTAGAAGTAACTTTATGTAGCCTCTGGCTAATTTATATATGATTAAGATGTACTAAGATAGATTATGATAAGATTAAGATGTTTAATGTTTGTAGTTAGCTTAATTTGCTGTTAATTGTTAACATTTCATTAAAATAGATCTATCACACTCAAATTTTTCTATATCAAATGAAAATTTTGCGTATTCTTTATTTTTCACTTGTTACAGCTAGTTATGAAATAAATTAGCTCAGACTATTTCTGATGGATGCAATTAATTAACTCATTATTGTTCTAACTTTCTATGTTTTTTCTATGAAGCTCTTAAGTTTATTATAATTTATACTATTTTGAAAGGAAAAGCGCCACAACTTGAGATTGAGACCTCTACATTTGCTGATCAATGGCAGAAGAGCTTAGAGACACCAGTTCACAGCGATGCTGTGTTCATTGCAGAGGGAAAGTTTAGATTTAAAGTTCATAAGATCATAGTCTCTAGTGCTTCAACGTTCTTCAGTCAAATATTTTCTATTACAGAGTCTACACAGGTGAGGATATCATGATATGTTTTATTGAATTACTTGAAACTTTCAGTTTTTTCATGAGCATTTAATGTTGAAAATCATATTTAAATTTGAACAGTGCGTAATTGTAATTTCTTGAATCTGTATAATCTCAAACGTGTGGATTATTCTTTGGGTAATTGTTATCAACTATTGTGATGTAGCATTTGCTATCTATATTTGAGTAAACTTCTGCTAGATACAGGGAAAATGATAATGATAGCAATATGTGTTAAAATTAAAAGTTATGTTTAACATCATGGATATTACGTAAACGATCTCAGACGTACCTGTCGATTTAAGCGTCTTACTAAAATATACGGCAAGGTAGAGAAATAGTGATCTATCCGGGATTCGAACCTGGAACTGTCACGTCTGAGTCCAGCACTCTAGCCACTTCTCTTACCAGCCTTGCGTAAGTTAACATCATTTGTTGATATGCAGAGTCAGCTGGCAGCAGCACTGGACGGTGCGCCATTAACATGGGTTGAGATCAACACAGGACAGATACAAGGCATAGCACACATAGGACATGAGAGGTCTGATGATAAGCAAAACATTCAAACTGTTGTTGAACTCAGTTCTGATATCAGTGGAAAGTCTTTTGCGCATGTATTACAATTTCTGTACACAGGTCTATAGACTGAATCTTTTGTTATTGCCGTAAGGCTTTTATTTTGCGGTAAAAAAATACTGGAGAATTGTTAATTTAGCTTAGTGTCTTTCAAAGATTAATATTTGCGAATTATTTCAAGTACGTAGATGTCATATTAAGCACATTGTTAAACAAAGGTGTAAGTTAGGATGTCATTTGTTTCTGTGCACTCGGTTCACAACTTTGATATCATTATTGTTTACTCTTACTTTTTGAATACTGAATGTTTTTAATGTAAATTTTAAATAAGTAAGAAAGTTTAATATATAAGTATAGTGATATTCAATATTTATACTTTCATATAATATACGTATGTATACAAAAATATATAAGTATATTATATAAAATTTTGAATATAGCATTGATGTTTAATGAATTTAAGAATTATTGATTTTTTATCATTACCTGCATTGATTCTGCTCTCTTTTTAAGCAACAGCTGTGAAATGTTATATTCAGGTGTACCTAAGTTTCCTGAGAATGTTTCGAGTGAAGATTTAGAGAATCTTATCAACATCTCGTGCGTGTTCAAGTTGCCACAGTTGGCTACTATCTGCAGAAATATACAGAATGACGAGGAGTTCCTTAATCCCAGCATAGGCACTTATCTCAACGATGAAACTGGCAAAAGAATGAAAGAGCTTTTCTTCAATAAACAGAAACTTTCAGATGTCATCTTCAAAGTTGATGGTTTGTTTTGAATGTTTTTAATTTTATGCAACGTCCACTGTGGAAATAACGCTTGCTTCAGTTTTTTCGGCTTGCGCCATTATTCACAAAGTAAAATAATTGAATGCATTAGATGTTAGGAATCAAGACTTCAATATCTTACTCATTAATTGCTGAATTTGTGAAAAGTACACGCTCCTTTTGCCCTAACATTAGTAGCATTAAATTTTAATTCGAGAATTTTATATTTAAAATATTTAAAATTTCAATACCCTTGTGAAATTTCAGTTATAGTGTAATTTCAACTCATCATCCACAAGTGGCAACCGGTAATGATTAAGAAATTCTAAATGTAACTCTAACCTAAGTAATAAGCTAGATAATTAATAATATTTATCTAGCTTATTGCTTAGGTTAGAGTTACGTTTAGAATTTCTTGTTATGAAATGAATTATCAGGGCTAAAATAAAAGCAGAGTTCTGTATATTGGGTTATATATCGGGTTAATGTAGTTAGAAATCATTTTGTCCATACATCTCTAGAGGCACACACCGAAGTACCAGTTGCTCGAGTATGTTATGCTTTTGATTACAACTGACAAATTAAAGAGTTGCTAAATTCTACTTTGATTTATTATTGCCCTTTAGATCAACGAGTGTACGCACACAAAGCTGTGCTGTCAACAAGGTGTGATGTTATGTCATCTATGCTTGGTAGTGGCTTCATGGAGGGAAACACTGAAGAAACTGAGGTGCAATACTAATGATACTCTTTGTATTTATACGCTTACTACTTATACAACCTTAATGTATTATTTCTGTAGTTATATTATTTATACAACCCATTCTGTTTACATAAATTAGTCAAATACTGATACAATATAAAAACTTCTTATTGGCGACGAAAAAGCATCCGGATACATTACACATTCAAGACACTATTTTACTTATATATTTATTTCTTTGTTATTTTGCTCTTATTTATTTACTGATAATTTTAGATAGAGATGCGCGACGTATCAGTAGAAGTCTTCCTAGCTGTTCTAGAATACCTCTACACTGATCATGCTCCTATAGAAGACAACGATTCAGTCAGTATACTAACCAGTGCTGATCGCTGGTGTCTTAATCGTCTTGTCAATTTATGCGAGTTGTATATAACCAAAGAGGTAGACAGATCCGTCAGTAAGAATATTGAAAAATCAGACATTGACGTTATTGGATTACTTTATATTTCCCAGGTAAATATTTCATAGTACTAGTATCTATTGTTAAATATTATTGTAATAAAAGTTGCATTTCATTTATTTTTATAATATACTTAACACGTATTTGTTTTGTAAAAGGAACATTAAATTATTTATTTATATTTCAAATTGAAATTATTGTTATAATTTAAAAATAGCTATTCTGGGTTGTTTTGGCATCAAGCGACTAACTTATCTCTTGTTTTCTTGATTCTGTCATCTGCAATAAAAGGCTGCTTCAGTCATAAAATGTTCAATGATTTTCACATTGCTCTTCTTCAGATGCACAATGCAGTACAATTATCGAACTGGTGTCTACACTTTATCTCATCTAACTATCTCGCCTTCCAGAACAGACCCGAGTTTAAACTACTAATGGATTCCAATCTTGATTACGTAAATGAACACAGATGGCCACCGGTGTCCTATCTAGAGGAAGTAGAAAAGTATGAAAAGTTATCGAATAAGACCGACTCTAAATGTTCTGTGATGTAACTTTGTTGTTGATTTCTTTGCATATACTGTTTCCAGTGGCTGGTATATTTTACAATATATGCAACCATTCCTCTGTTTTCAACTTCTTCTTTCATTGTTATCTTAATTTTTTTTCTTATAAATATTATATTTTCTGATTAATTCCTAAAACATCACATTTGATGGTTTGTCCTCACTGCTTGGGTGGAGCGTGTGTGATCTTTCCTGATACTGAGGCATTTAAATGGGTGTCACAATTTAATTTCATGTTGATTTTTTTATTAGAGGTATAATGCAGCCTTTTTGTTTTTGATTGAAATCAATTTAACTCCGATTGTTTTCAAGTTTAAAACAAATTTGGCAGTTGGTTACAGTTGATCAGTGTTGCATGATGTATGTACCCATGATGTATCTGTACAAATGGTTATTTTATATGAATAGACATTGTCAAGTCGTATACAATTGTATTGTATAGTATATTATAATTAATTATTATTTTAATTTTGTTTTTATGTAGTATTGTTATTAGCTTCGAGTCTACATTGTGTAATAAATGCATATGCCAATAATAAAAAACTTTGTTATATAATTTACAGTGTATTACATTATAACTTAAAAACAGTCTATAATTATTATATTCTGAGTATATATAATAATTATTTTATAATTATAATTATTGTAATTTGTTCAATGATTACAGAATGTTAACAGATTAATAATGCTAATAAATTAATAATGGTTACCAATTAATTTCTGTCAGATAGTTAACCGGGATATAAGTTTTTTGTACAGTTAAAAATACAATCTATAAATCAATGAAAAACAATATTTACGAAAGCTGAATATTCATAACAGTACAGTGACAAAACATGGTTGTGAGAAGGGTGATTCAGCTGCGTGACTATTATTTCTACTTGGGCACCGCAACAACTCATCTCCAGGCATTTGGTAAACCAAATGTCTGTAAACTTTGTGTCATAGAAGAAAATATCTGTAGAGCTATCGTGACACCCTCTACTAGAATAAAATGTTCTAACTCATCAGGAAATTATTAATTTGGAAAATATTGGAGAAAAATGAAATGATCCTACACAGTTTTATTAAATATTATTCTCAAGCATAAGTTTTCCAGTACTTAACTTCCTGTGTACTTTTAAATGGTATTATTTCATATTGGGTCTCCATCCATTCTTAGCAAACATCATAAGCCTCCTTGCATCTAATCGACTAGTATTCAAATCATTGACGAGAATATCTTCACTAAGAGCCAACAACAGACTACCATCTATTGTCGCCTTACGAAATGCATCTACATATCTATCCATATGCAGTAATAAAAGACAGTGACATAGCTGCTCGACTCCTAATGCTGATATATCAATGGGTACTTCTTTTAATGATTTCCAAGTCATAGATGTCCTGTCAGTTTTATTTAGTTGCGTGTTACATAATTTTGATTCACTTAATTTCTCGGGTTCAACGGATAATGGCAATGAATTTTGGAAACATTGACCTGCTGTATTGCTTTTTTGCCTTTGATGAGCACTAGGGGTAGATGGAAGTGGCCTTTTTGGCTTCTTATGAACGAAAATGTTCAATTTTTTGTCAGGGTCTGGCTTAGTTGATTGCAGTGTTTTATTGGAAAGATTTAAATTGTGTGACTTTAAGTCATGCGGTTCATTCAGATTATTCGTTTCCATTGCTTCTATTGGTGTAACATTTAAATTGTCTATTTCTTCATAGGTTACAAGAGTCTCCACTTGGTCTTGAGATTCGTTTGGTAAAAGAAGTTTTTCGTACACATCATTACATTTTTTAAGTGTCATTCTCGGTGGTGTCATTGTTTTTTTATCTATTTTCAAAGACTCTGGTTCAGACAAACCATTGATCTTCTTCTCTATCGTTGGAAGTGATTGCAAATTTTGTCTATAACCTCTGAAGAGTGATAGATTATCAGGATGCGTTTGTGTAGTTTTTGTGTGGGGTTGAAATACAGTATTATATGATAATGACTGATTGTCAGCAGTCGTTGAGATGATTGAATATGGCCGTATGTGTTCGTACTGATTAATTGGTGCTTTGTCAAACAACAGCATGTCTAAAAAAAGTGACATGTAATAAAAGAAGTATCACTCAGTGTTTTTTTTTAAGTATTGCTAAATTAGAATTATGTAAATGCTATTACACTTCAGTCAAATACATGAAATGAACTCTAAATATCTAACACATATGCGTAAAAGATTATGCATAAAATATTCCAAGTACATATAAATATCAAAACTCAATATATTTTAAATATATACTAATATATTTTAAGGCACTTGGTTACTTTTAAAACATTGCAGTTAGTACACCTATGATGTGAATAAGAGTATGTAATAACCACCTATCAACATCAGACAGATAAAACTAATTTTATTTGTCTGATCAGAGTATAAATGCTTTATTGTAGTTAGCATTAGCATTGTCGTTTAGTTACCCGTGCATGGTTTTATTCGATTGTCCATAACAACAACATCCAGCTGTTTTACACTGTTCATCCAAACCCAAAATTCTGCATCTGTTCCTTTTGTCAGACCAACTGCCACTGCCACAGTTATGGGCATATACACAGGAATGCCGATAACACTCTGAGCTATGCTTGCTATCAAATAGAATTCATTAATTATATCACATGCTTGAAAATACTAACTATTTATAGGCTTGAATCATACAGATATCGCCCTATATACAATCTCATATGTTAATCCTAAGTATTGTTTCATTATTTCATTTTGTAATTTGCAATTATTGACCAAAGATTTTATGTTGTCAATTGCTTTTGATTTATTGTGGATGAACATTGAATATCCATGAAAACTTGAAAGAAAGAAAATGAAATAAAATCGTCTTTACCGTCATATTTACGAAGTGTGAACTAAATAGAATGCCTGCCATATTTAAATAATGCATTTGAACTGCGCTGTGTTGTCTCCATAATATTAAAAATTGCTATTATACTATTACTCAATGTGAAATTTAAGAGAAGAAACATTTATAGTAAACAATATGTTTACATCTACATTTATTAAAGCTCTTCATTTTAGATACCGAAGTTTTACTGTTGGAGAAGTTTGTAAACTTTCGTATAAACTTAAACCGTAAACTTGTATTACCGTTTTTTAATTTTTTTAATTTTGTTTAAATATTAATATGCCACATATCAGAATAATAAATTTTAAGATGAAAAATCAAAGCCTTACTGGTTGCGCGACAATTCATCTGCAGACTTTAGTCTTTGACACTACGTCTACCGACATTTGGTCTACGAACCAAAACTTAATCATTGCAAATTCTATTCCACTAAACACTAAATCTAAAAAGAAATAATACGAATTTCATCGAAATGAGAAATCTACCGTACCGTCAACAATAGAGTGTGTGAGTAAATATTTCTCTGAATATGACTCTATGATTTTCAATGTACCGAGTTTACACCCCGTTGATCCTGTAGTCGAAGCCAAATCAAGAGAGTAAGTATTTCTAGGATCAACTTCAAAGACAAAACTTTGACCCTCGACTGGTTCTTGAATAAATTTGCACAAATTCATCGATTTACTAACTGTAACAAACCCAATATAATTTGTTGTTACCTCAATAATAAAGAAGATATAATAGACAGAGAAATAATATTTATTTATCTGATAAAGTTGGTTGTGTTGACATTGTTATCTGTTGACAGATTATTCGATAAAAACTATAATTATACTTCGATGCACCACGGCATTCTTCATAATTAATTTACTCGAATTTATAATTATATATTTAGACTTATAGGTTAGATTTCGATTAATTTTTGTTTGATTCTGTAGTTCATCAATTTATTTACAGCTTATTGAATACTAGTGTTCTCGGTTTAAGTCTGTGAATCTACAGTGTATATGGAATAAGCTTCATTCACCATTTACTTATAGCACAAATTGCATATAATAACATATAGATTTAATTCGTTTTAATTAAAATTAGCTTCAGAAATAAAGCCTTGATAATTTGATAATTTGCTTTGAAATAATTGCCACACAACAAAATCTTTGCTTGCTTCAGAAATAAATATCATTTACTATATAATATGACACTATTAAAATAATGTATAATTCAATTCAATTTAAGTTAACTACTCAAGATACTAAAACTATAACATTCAATCAAATTGAATCGAAAGTATTGAACAGTATAAAGAAATATGGTATAACAGAAAACAAACTCAAATATTATCACAGACTGAATTACAAACTTTTCATCTATTGATTATAATTTATTGAGTTTAAAAGTTTGTGACATTTGTACTCCACAATATAAATATACAGAAATGCGTCTTAATCTTATAATCGGATATTGTCAACTAAAATCGGTTTAGGCTTTTTGGTTTTAAAAAATTAAGATTTTGATGTCTCTCTCTCTCTCTCTCTCTCTCTCTCTCTCTCTCTTCGTCTTATTTATTTAATATTTTTTTAAAAGATCTTGGTGAGACATTATAGAAACAAACTTACATGAACCGTCGCTGTTCAATTTTTGAATTCTACGCGGACAATCAGTGGGGATACTCAAGTACCTTGCATCTTCAAGTTTTGCTATGACGCGATTCTGTTCTTGAATCGTATATACCCAAAACACCTTAAACATTGTATAAAATATTAATTACTAATTTCTATCGTCATTAAAACAATATGCAAATTAATAATTCCGGGAAATTCATGATAGAAATAGATTTGTAGAATTTTACTTACATTCTTCATATTTTGTGCATTTAGATGAGACGTATAATATGTCTGGGATATATTAAGCACATCTGTTACTGTAGGAAACTAACATTGGTATCGTATAAAGAAATTGTACTGTAGCATCATACTATTAATTAAAACTGTTATCATGTGTCATTCCATTAAATTTCATTTGTTGGTTTGGGTTTGGTATTTTTGGTATTTAGAGTTTAAATTGTGGTTCAATACACTTAGGGTAAGCAGCTTGGGTTATAGGCCTATATTAATTATCAAAGCATATTTACGTGTTTTAAGTATTAGCCAATAAATCATGTGTGATGCCCTTAAATATATGCCTAAATCAATTACTAATTGATCATTTATTTGCATTACACTCTAATATTTATTTTTCATAGCGTTGTGTAACTAGTATTCACTTTGAATTCAAATGGCCCAATAAGAAGTCCTATACCTCTTCTGAAGCAACTTCATGCAGACTTCCGTCGTATCCTGAGAATCCAGTTCGTGTCTTAATCAACACAGGCAACTGATGCTGGAATTTTTCCACTAACTCGTGCAAACTGTACTCAGTGTCTGACCATCGAAAAAAATTAAAAAATTCCATTTTATCAATTCACATTCCAACAAGCTGAGATTTAGATGTTAACCGAAAATTGCATACTACTAATGTCCATGTAAACGTTCAGTATTAAACATTTACTATATATTCTATAGTCTCATTTCCTAAACAAGTACTCTCTGGTTGATTTATAATTATAATAAAGCCTAGTCGGTTTGATCTATGAAATAATTTATAAAGCGGAGGTAAAATGTTCAGTTGTAAACTGTTTATGTTATAATATTACAAGCCAGAAACTTTGTGGCACAAAGTTTACTTATCAAGTAATTAATTCATTATTTCAAATGCTCATTTACTAAGAGTTATGGGAGTTAATAAGAGTTATAAGAGTTATGAAATTATATTGAAATAACTATTATAAGAGTTATAATTATAATTATAGCATTTTATTACATTTAATAAAGTAAATGTAATAATAGCAGTTAAACTAAAAATAATGATGTAATAATTAAAATAATAGTTCAAATTATTAGAGGAATTATTAGAGTTATAATTATAATTATAACTCTTAGAATTAAATTAATTAAATTATTTTTATTAGCAAAATATAGCAATGCAAATTGACATCATAAAATAAATATAGAATAAATACATAGTAGAAGAAATATAAAAGATAGT
>JAQIXG010004293.1:0-13157 GCA_034700105.1 Oconnorella tubifera
TATATATTTAATAACTAAACAATTTTTTCATACACCTGATAAACATATATGCAAATATTAATGCATGCACCTGATAAACATATATGCAAATATTCATTTGCATAATATATGCCTTTCGAACAGTGTATATATTGCTTTAAAAATTTAGAAATAGAGTGCATGATGGAAGAACTAAACTTATTTGTATCCGCAGTTTATTAAAATCTTAAATGAACATCATAAACGCTACTGTAACATCTCTTTTACCTGTAAACAAACAGTTCCGAGGTAGCATGTGTATAAAATAATTAGCTAACGCCAGTCATATAAGAAACTGCAGAAACTTAATTTGACACAATAAAGCCGCATCCGTGATGACGAAAGCTGATTAGACAACTTAGCAAGACAGACTGCATCATAGACGTAGAACGATCATGCATACACCTGATTAACATTAATGCGCTAATTTTATTTTTAGACTAACCGAATGAATTTTTTCTGCTTTGATTAAATTTATTCTTAAGAAAATATGTTTCAACTCGTAAACTACAAATTAATCGTTTAGTTATTAATATACGCCATTTATATGAATATATGTGATAGAAACCTCGATAGTGTAATGAATAAGATTATAATATCAGTAAATTAAGATATCAGTAGAATATATTTGTGAAATTTTTATTTTTTCAGTATTGCAAAAAGTTCTTTTCAAATTGTATTTTCAACGTCTATAGATAAGTGCACAATGCTACTAAAACAACACTAAATAAATAATTACTAGCAATAATTATTAACTGCTGTTTAAATAAATCGATCACAGAGACGATCTGGCATCTATTATAAATTAAATACAAAACCTTGAATGTGTGTCACATATTGTATTAAGTTATGAGTGTCTCCTTGTTTTATTGATTGATTGATTCAGAAATTATGAATAGACTCATTGTGTCGTTTTACGCTCGTATTTTTATGCTAACGAATATTATATTACTGTTTCAATTCATTTTCTTTAAATAGATAGAGTGTTCTAAATTGTTCACGAATAACGTAATAATGATTAAATTCAATCAACGAATTATTGAAGGTTAAGAAGATAACTTTATACTGTTGATTTGAGTGCTATTTATTTGTAATAATGATAAAATAACTTGATGTCAATTCTCAAAACAAAAATTAAATCCTGTAACGACGTCTATTTTTCAAATTTAATTTTGTAATTAACAGAACAAAACAATTAGAGGCAGTTTAAACAATAGTTCAAACAAGTATTGCATATAGAAATTCAGTTGACAGAATGTAAAAATATTAAAAAGTGTATATATTGTTTTCCATAAAAAAATAAATTGACACGATGTTTTTTGAATATCTAGATTGAAAATATGAGCAGCATCACCGGCTATATATTCAAGAAATTATAGAAATATTATATTGATTTTCTGTCAGCATTGATAGAATAATCTACAACGATATTCTGTGTATTATAATATTTCATTGTCAAGGAAAATGATACCCTGATTTTTAATCGTCTTGAGTATACAAACAGATTCTTATTATAGCGAAACACTACCTGCAATTAATACAGAAAACAGCTGAGAACGAAACTCATTGATCTTAGTTAGAGAGTGAGAGTGCCTATGGATCTGTGCCATAATTGCGTATTCACGCACTTTATTGATTTTGCATAAAACAGTCCAATGTTTTTGAAGTTCGTGTTTTAGCACTGATTACAACAAGTTCACTACGTTTAATAATCATGCTAATGATTTCAATTGTGTTAATTCAACTATGTGTACCCTTATATGTGTGCCAATGTGTGTTTTGCGTGCACGAATCTGTATTATTACCAGAATTACGTTTATACGTTTTATTGAAAAGGCGCCTAAAAATCTATTCGTGTTTTAAATTTGTATTTGATATTATAATTACAGCTATAGTATGATCTAGTTAATCCTGAAGAATACTTATTTGACTGTAATTTTAAAATATTCAAAGGTATAGAAAAATCGTACATATATGTATGGATTAATATTAAATTTTACACCACTTCCCAATTTGTAAGTTCACCATAATTACGTTACTTAGAGACGGTGCATTATAAAATATCAGCAGTAATAAGAAAATCAATTCAGTTAAACTCTCATATGCTTCACAAGTTTCTAAAATTCTTCCAAAACAAAGTCTGCTTCAACTACAAAATTCTGACTACTTGATATTAAATTTCAGTGCATACTTATAGACCTTGAATGTACCATCGTGTTTGACTTGTTTATGAATTATTCGAGACTTAACTTCGACCGCATTATGGCAGTCATACAACTGCGTATCATACTATCATTACAAAATTAATATCACGTTAATCGAAATAAAAGCTACGATTATACTACAAAAACTACTCCTCCGCCAAAAAAAATTCACAACAGAATAATATTCTTCTTTCAAATTTTCAATTTTAGCGATCGACGACTTTTGTATATATTTTAGTAATATCACATTCAAAGTATAGTATAGTACATTATGTATTATTTTTATTTAAATAAAAAATGACGCAATTTTTTATGTTTCTCAGGCAGCACAGCTCTATTATCGTCGACCCCCTATCAGGCTGAGCTCGAGCGACTTCGAATGGATCGACTTCGCATCGAAGAAGAAAGATTAGTTCAGAAAAAGAATCAAATAGACGTCGAAAGAACTCGACCGCCACTCGACAAATGGTAGATAATAAGTTTGCAATTTATTACTGTCTTTCTTCTTCACATGAAATGCTATCATAATGTAAATCTATTATTCGCTTGATCTGCGTGTATGTCGGTATAAATATAATAACATGGAATTTCTATGCCTTCTTTTTATGGGTGCTCATTACGATAATAATTCATATATATTTTGATTAATTGAGTCAGTTTTTTATTGAATTGTCATCTACTTCTTTATAATTTGAAATTCATTGAAAATACTTTTTTATTTTATACTGCTAAAGTTTTATTTATTATTGTATTTTTTGTGAAATTTTAATTTTTTACATAACAATTGTCCATAACATTTTTTCATATATTGTATAATGTCATATAATGAATTTATAAGAGAATGAATTATTAAATAAGTTACATAACAACATGTAATGAGTAATAATCGCGCAAATAATATTATTATTATCTTACAAAGCGCAGATCAGTAGAACAGTAGAAGTTTAGTAGAAGTTTAGAACAGTAGAAGTTTAGTGCATGCTTTTTGTAATGATTATAAAATCATGAACATTATGCATATTTTTAAAGAGCGAATTATATTGTCATAATTATTTCAAATGTAACGGAATTTCATGTAAATATAATCCAGTTGCTGAAAAAGCCTCGCATTGATGCCGTGAAACGAGTAAATCATGCGCAGATTTTATTCTTCATAATTATTAATTTTCAATGAGACATTGCGTGTTAAACTTGCGCTGAATTGCAAAACTGTGTTTCGCTATCCTTAGCTTTTCATGCAATCCCTGTCATCACGTGATAATTGAGTTTTCAATGGATTGATATATTTGAGCCCGTTCCATAGAGAGCTGTAGTAGCTGTTTCTGCTCCAGCAATTCGAAGGGTTTCTGAGCTTAGTATGATTATCTGCTATAATTAGTATTATAAAAAATTAATATAATTATGAAGCATCATGTGCAACTGTTATCATTAGCGTAAAATATAAAAATAGATCATGTAGATGAACATGAAGACAAGGAGAAGATTAAATAATTGTACACATTTATTATCCTGCATTATTAGAAAAATTGAATTTGGTAATTTATTTAAAAACTGGATTTTTAGATCTTACAGTACTTCGTTCTTAGAAATTTAATCTCTTCTGAGCTAATTAGATATCATCAGAATGGTGTAAACTTTATTGTAAAGTACATTCTGGAAAGAAAATTCTGTATTCGATGTAAATATGTTTTTAAAAAAGATGGTTCGTCTCCTGACACCTATAATTACAAGAGCCTTTTTTATAAGCTTACTTTATCCTGATTGGACATAATGACAAGACTTTAGTGTCTATTCTGCGGTAGTCTACCGTCTTTGAAAGTATTTCATCCGATCTTTCTTTATTTTCGATATTTTAACAGTGTTTTGTGACAAGACTTAGTTAAAAAAATTCTCGATCATTGTAACACCAAGCAACTGAGATGTAAAAAATATCGTTCTACATTTTTTGCATCTCATCGCGTTGAGATAGTTCGTAAGTGTCATTTGTTAATGCGTCAAGTTGTATGATACAGGTATACTGCCGTGTTATAGATTACCTGCTACTGTGCTACATATTATATATGGTGGTTGTTAGATGTAATTTAAAAGGTTATTAGTAGATGCAATTCGTGTCTCATTTGACTAACGCAGTGTTATAGTATATGCTTGCTCTGTTTGCTTTTGTAATCTGGTATTTTATAAACGAATAAGTAATAGGCGTTCTGTGTATGCTAATGCGCATTATTTTACTTAATAACTCAATGAACTTGACACAAGTTAAAATCTTTACAATATAATATATTCAAAGACTTTCTTTAGTAACCTTGAAATATTTTCTAAATATATATTTATTCGTCGTATTTATGTTAAGTAATTCAAGTACCTATTTAAATGCGAGATTATTGGGGCTACTTAATCAAGAATCTGTTAACAATGCGTGTCAAGAGATCTGTTTGTATTCACTAGCCTACATTGGGAATATGGTAAACTGAACAAGGTCTATAAACTTAAGTAAATACTATAGTGAAATATAATTCTAATTTTTATTGCTATTTAGATAAAATTATTAGCATAATTTCTAGTTGCAATCGTAATTCCTGTTAGCAAAACTGTTTTGTCTCCCTTGGCAGTTTTGTCGTCAGTATATAGTTGAACAATTTGTTATATGCGTACAGAATAACTTGAAGTAACTATTCATACAAAGAGAGAAATAAATCAGTTACTATACAAATAAAAATATGCAGAAATATCTGTTGTCTTATTTTTCTGATAACATATTATACGAAAGACAAAACGATGATCATGTACTTTATCTAATAATATTTCAGTTTATTAACTAACCAAAATCATAAGACCTAATTTAGAGCTTAGATTTTGATAAGACTAGTTTCATGTAATAAAACTAGTCTTATCTTAAAAAATCTTCTAGTCTTAACAAAAAATGTTCCTCTAATCTAGTGTCAACAACAATCGCAAGACTTCACGACGCAACAACTATTGTACTTAAAATAATATCAATTTATTAAATTAAATTATTAAATAAGCAGATATTTGCACGAAAATACTTCTCCAATTAGAAGGTAATATATAGTAATATATTGTTCAATTTTTACTGTTTTTTGTGACTGAGATTACAGTTTTGAAAATTATTTAATAACCATTATTTATTGTCTTGTTTATAGTCAAGTTTATTTAATTTTTTAATTAATTTTATTTCATTAAGAATTTTGTACAGGATTTAAAATATAAATTATGCAAACAAAATTTAGTAACAATAATCGATGATTAAAGACAAGATACAAATCTACTGTTTCTGTAAAATAGTAAATCGATTCGAACACGAAGCGTTGACATTGATTAAACAAATGCGATATTTCTTTGGAAAAAAGTCGTTAATTAGATTTTGATTTAGGTATGGGATTAAACCGAGAAACAATATAGCATGTACTACACGCTATCTTTTATTTTAGGGAAAAAATTCTATTTATATCGAATGCTAACGCACAAAGTTTAATTATTATTTTTTCGATATCGCTATTTTAATCTACCCTAAAATTAATCCTGATTAAATTGAATCAAAACAAGTCCGCTCATGTTACTATTAATTTTATTTTTCATCGAAATTTCTTTCACGGGGTTTAGATAAAAAAAATATGGTAATAAAATATTATTTTAGAATGGCTAACCTTTGGCAGCATAGTATTCATTCAAACTACCTAATAAGAAGTAGGCATTGTTTCATTGTTTTGTTATTATTAGTGATGTTACTTTCATTATTTGTTATTATTTTGTATTTATTTTTATTAATTGATCAATCTAAACTTTACTTATTCAGAATTATCAACTTGGAAAACTAGTTGATAAATGAACAGTTTAAAATTGAACAAAATTTCATTCAAAATATCATCGATTTTTCTGCTATGCTATATATTTTAATGTCTACTACTGAGTCCAAATCTCTATCAAATTATATATTACTTTAAAGTGATAATTTTAATTGAGTTTGCAATTATTGCACCATCGCTATTGCTTTATTGTGTTTATTGTTATTAGGCTACCCTTATTCTTTGCATTCTGCATTCTTAGTTAGTAGGGCAATAAATAGATTAATCGGTAAATTGAGACATAGTTTAGAAGAGTCATTATAAATGTACGTGTTGTCATAAGAATTATTGTCAATTTTTTTAATTATCGGTTGCTAGTTCATATTGTGATTGCAAATAAATCTATCCAAATGATCGATTTTTGTAACTTCTGTATTTTTGTATTTCTGTAAATTTGAGACAGAAATTTGAATTACAAATTTGCGTATTTTGTAATTTAAATAATGATTAATAGTGAATTAAATTTGTCATATTTTGTTTGATGCAGGTACGAGTTGAAGTCACCTCAGTTTCATTACGAGTTTCGTAAACATAACGGTCGTTTGAAAACATCCTCGAGCGATTCATCAACTTTGCTCAACACCTTCACATCGTGACAATCCATTATTGACGATCAGTGTACACATAATAAAAATAAAATCCTTCTAATAGTTACTATACAAGATCTTGGTATATAGCAAGATATTGTATTATTCCTAAGTGAATTTGAATTTAGTGTCTTATTAAACAAAAAATCGTCAGAAGTTTTTGCGTTATGGAATGATTTTAGAAAATGCACGTGGAGAGGTATTAAACATTTTAGAGAATGAGTTTGTAAGATGAAAGTTTCTTTAATATTAGAATATGTGATGTTATCACTGAGACTACGCTTAGTGTGAATAAAGATAAGAGATAACAATATTGATAGAAGCTTAAGTGCTAAACTGTGTTACTACGATGAGACATTGTATTCAAACGATTTCACTATGAGAGAAGTTTAACTAGATTAACCGTATACGAGCTAAAGCTAGAAAAATATTAACTAATATGTAACATTTTTATAATAGACTGATCTGAGCAGTGTACCATGAATTAAGATCAGTTTCTTTTTCTCAGCAAAGGAAGATTTTAGATCAGCGATGAACAATAATTAACTGTTTTGTTAAATCGTGATTTCTTTGATGATATCCTGCATCTAACGATTAATTGTTAAACTGTTACAAGTTGTTAATTTTAATCACAATTTTTATTTTATGATTTATTGTAATGCATAATTATCTTTACATAAAAATGACAGAGTTTGATTCGTTTGTTAGTAAAATCTCTTAACTCCATCTAAACTACGTGATCTAATTCGACAACACTTGACCAACACATATATCAATCCGGTTTTAGACGATATTCTAAAAAAGCTTGACCCTTGCGTTCTGTGATATCCCAAAAATTCACATTTAGAGGTCAACAAAATGACCTTTTTACCTCTTTCATCATGAAGATTTTCGAAAAAAATTTAACCAAATTTAGTCAAATGGTCCATCATACTGACATCATAGGTTGATGTTTTTACTTTTGTGATCTGAACCTTGGTATTAATGATATTTCTTTTGTTCCGTGTGTCTCCCTAATATATTTAAATTTATCTAAGTAAGTACGGACATATTTCACAGTTCAATTATTACAAAGAAACTCTAATGTATACTAGTTTTTTATACTGGTAAATTTTATCATTGTTAAATATTATGAAATTCTAATTAATAGCGTAAATCTTGATTACATTTATAATTATTTAGAGAAAATCGTCATTTAAATAATAATTAATTTTTTTAATGTGCATTGAACAACTCGTTTTATTAAACGTACGATAAAATTTCTAAAAAAACATTGGATTTCTTTTTGATAACCTAATTGATACCAGAAGCTACAGACTTTGAAAGCTCTAGACTTATTTGAGAAAACAGTGCAAAAAAAGCCTTATAAACGCTCAGTCGTTTGTTCAAGTACCAATTTGATGATTCGACTAATTGCGCTTTCCTGTACTGCCTGAAGACAGAGATTCTGTATAATTAGCAAAAAACTATTTGCAGCAGCTATAAACATAATAATTTAGTGTTTTTTATATTTTAAAACTTTAGTAATTTCAGCAACTGATAAATAAATCTCTTAATAAAATTTAATTAATAACCGTAATTACTGAAATAAATAAAGCTAACGAAAATAATTACTTCAGGACTATAATTAATCTTATATCAAGTTTTTATCAGATTAATCTGTGTTTAATCAATTCAATTGATTTGTGCGATCAGTTTTGTTCTACTATCAGTACCTTTTTGTTTATCTTTTTAATGTTTCACTTTGTTTCTGTAAGTAGACTATGCAAACGGCATACTTGTACGTACACCTTAAATTGTACATTGCGCAAGAGAACATCGGATTATTGTCGTCTAAATCGCGTGGGTGTTTAGCATTGATGTAATTTGTATTGTAAGTAAACGAGATGGACAAAAGCTCATTTTGTCAGTGATCGCATAATGCAATTGCTTTTATACTAGCATTGTGTCGTCACGTAGTGGTATTATAAGACTTTCGCACTGCATTCTATTTGTCTGACTAATTATGAGACACACGGACATGATCATGCAGATATTATACTAATTTATAATATACAAGCATAGATTCTACAGAAGACTGAAAAGATCAATTATATTAACTTAATTTCTTGCGAGAACTTGGAATCTTCTCGAAAGGTAATATATCATAGTAGAAAAACACTACTTACTATATGTATAGTAGAGTCTCATCGAACGAGGAAAAATGCTGCAGCAAATGAAAACAGAGAAAAAGGAAAATATCTCGATAAGTTTTAAAAATTTAGAAAAATATGGAAAACGATGAAAAAATGGACAGCAATTATATGAAAGTTTAAATATAATAAATAATGCGCCATGTTAGAGTGGCTGGAGCACTAAAATCTGTGTCGAAAATCTCAGGTTTTTAGTTTCATGTTTACTTCTAACAAATTCTTCTCTATGCTTAAAGTGGATTCCCGGGACGCTTCTCGGTACTGCTCGCTTTTTAAAATCCTGAATCATAAAAGAGCTCTATTTTAGAAAGAAAAGATATAAGCGGGTATCAGTGAAACTAATTTGATTGCACCCAGAGGCCAAATTGAAAGCCTGGAACTCCAAATTTACCCTACAAAGTCATATCAACAAGATAAGTAAATACTATCTTTAAATTTGAATTAAATTTATTGATTTATTGTAAACTTCTGAGACTGTGCCAATATATTCTGCATGTTCCAATTTAAAAACTAAGAAACATTCGAAATACTACATTATAATTTTTAAAATAAATGCAAAAATTTTATGAGTCTTTGTACTTTTACTGTATTTTTCTGTTCCATAGATAGGTCAAAGTTTTTAGACATATCATTGACAACTTGAGTTGAATTCTTTGAGAGGGGTACGGGTGAAACGCGGGACTGCGGGACTGCGGGAATGAATGTGGTGAAAAGCGGGATTGTGTTGCGGGAATGTGTTGCGTTAGTATTTTTATGGTTAGGGTTAAGGGTTAGGTTTTTAGGGTTAGGGTTAAGGGTTATGGTTATGGCTAACCATAATCATAATCCTAACCCTAAAAAGACTAACTCTGGTCTTTTAGGGTTAGGATTAGGGTTAGGGTTATGGTTTTGGCTAACCATAACCCTAATCCTAATCCTAACCCTAAAAAACTAACGCTAGTCTTTTTAGGGTTAGGATTAGGGTTAGCCATAACCGTAACCCTTAACCCTAACCCTAAAAATACTAACGCAATACATTCCCGCAACACAATCCCGCTTTTCACCACATTCATTCCCGCAGTCCCGCGTTTCACCCGTACCTCTTTGAGAGCGATAATCACAAATACTACAGTGAATATACTGTATTAGCTTTGCTCGGCATTCAATGGCACGCTGAGATTCACCATTGATCTTATTAATTTTCAGAATATATATTTGGAATTAAATTTTGAATGCAAGCGCTTAACAGTAAACAGCATTCTACACAACTAACTTCTAATAATCTCTCGCTTGATTAAAATGCGCTTCTTTTTAATTTGAACTATTATAGTCAATCACACACAATACCGGCCCAGTTTGTACTCTAAGGAAATTATCAAGCAGTAATATTTGGTAGTAATATTAATAGCAGTAATAGTAGTTGTAAAGTTTAGATTTTCTATGATTCATGATATTCGTACGATTTGGATGACTTGATTTTAAACTTTTTTAATACATACGAGCTCCATTGACACGAAGAAAACAATTGCGCCTCTGGCGAATGACACGGAATCAATCTAATGCAAGCTTCACGATATTTGCGCATTCGACAAAAGTACAAAACAGGATTGATTGCGCTATTTGCAAATCCCAAACAAAGCAAACAGTTTCCAGCTACGTAGTTTTGCGAAAGAGTTCCTGTATTAATCCAAACGCACATTGCGATAATATATGAAAGCCAGCAGATCATGTATACAAGAAACATGAAGAAGATTGTCTTGAAAGGTCTCGTTTTGGAAAGGTTGTCTAGTTTTGTAGAGAGACTGCAGCGATGTAGAGAGGAAGTCTTGCTGTCATTTGCTTTCATGATATCAGAGTACGTCGTAGAGCAGAACGTTAATGGAACGTCAACCTGTGTGTAGAAACTTCATGTAAATCAGGAAATTGTAGTAGTATGTTAAAAATAATCGTAAGAAAAGAAAAAAATCAAACATCAATTTAACTAAGCTCAATATTTTAAAGATTGTTCATTTGTAGCAATTGCTTTGTAAGATTTTTCACTTGTAGCAATTGCTTTATCGTAAGAATGAGATATGATTTAAAGTCTTTGGCAGATTTTTACAGTATAACTTACAGGTTATTGCTGGTACCAGCATAAAGGCCACTCTACGAAACTTCTCCAATATTAAAAGATGATTAAATTGAAATATAATTTGTTTTTATAATTTGAAACAAACTGAAATCTAGACGTGAATTTATTTCAGTATGATTCCAAACTTTTCCGTCAACAAACTAACAAAATTTAATATATTTTTCTCTATTAAATGATATTTTTAGAGCATTTTTGCATATGAAAATGTGTAAAAGATATCAAAAACTGCACAGAAAACGTACTAAACTGTATGTTTTCAGTAATTGTATCGAAATAAAAATACTTTATTTTTACAAAATTACATTTAAAACATTTATTCCAATATATTAGAATATATTTAAATTTTCAAACCTTCACGAGATTACATCTTACTCTGCAAATAATGCGAGCAAACATATAACACATAATAACAGTTGGAAGGAAGAAAACAATCAGTGACGATATAGTAAAGTAAATATTTCCATTTGACGAATCCTTGTCAGAAATAACACACTTGATCCAACCATCGTATGAGATATAACGTAATCCCCAACCAAAGGTGGGCGGACAAGTTAACAGCATCATCAGACACCAAACGGAGATCGCTAAAATCCTTGCTCTTTGATTTGTAAGTCTATCTTGACCATGGACTATAATAAGATATCTATCAAGACTGATTATTAAAAGAATAAAAGACGATTCAAAGACGAATAGCGCGTTGAGAGCTTCAAAAACTGTACAGAAAATGTCGTTGACAAGACTTTTATGGATGTTGACACCAATTGTCGCGCTGGCAAGAGATACTGGCATGCAGATTAAGGAAAGTAGAAAGTGGCCGATGCAGAAATTGGCGAGAAGAACGTTGATGGCGGATCGCAGGACGCGTTTTCGGTAAATGAGCAAACACATCATACCGTTTCCGATAGAACCGATTATGATGATAACGCTTAAAAGAAAAGATAGAATTACTTGCAGTGAAGTAGAAAGTCTGATGGCGTTTTCGTGCATGGAAGAGTTGTTGGGAAATGTAGTTGAGTTGGATTCTAATGAATTTGTTGTACTGTCAAGATTCAGATTCATGTCTTGATGGGTTGGAAATTTTAGGCAAAGTCCTTGAAACAATTAATCAAAATCACAACTCTGTAACAAGGTGCAACACAACTTGAAAAAAAATGAAAACTATTCTTTCATTTCAATATTGATCGCAATATAAGTTATATCAGTTAAAATGTTTAATTATTTTGCTTTTTTACCATTTCGATGATAAACTGAAATTTCCTTATGTATATAAGCCAAGTTCATATTAAAAAAATATGCAGATTGAATATATGTTAAACGCAAACTTGATTAAAATTCTTCATAGTATAACAATCTATAGTATACAGAATTAAAATCATATTAACGGATTTAACGGATATAATGTTTATTTCAGATAAACTTGATGTATTCAGAACTAATGTTAAAATTAATAAAGTAAAATTAACGAAACGAATTTTTTGTTTCGCTAATTGTTAATTTCACTAATAAATTTCACATTGTGACTTTAATATAAATCTACAATTTTACGATAGCTTTTACGATTATTTTCAAAAAAAAATATGATTTTACGTGACCATATAGACGGGCATCATATATAACTAGTCTCAGTAACTTTAAAAAAATATCTTGTGTTAGTCCTCTATATTGTCAGTTTCTGGAAAGTATACGTTTTACAAGGTTTTATCAAGTAATTTTAATTTAAAACGATATACAAGTATAAACTGAAATTCGCATTAACCATTATTATATCATGTTGTCTAATTTATTTTATTTTATCTACAACTTAGAATTTAATCACCATATTTTGACCGCGATGAGATGTTAAAGTCAGAAAGTCTTTAACAATTAACGCGCCCTTAATAAGCGGAATTAAAACTATAAATTTAGCATTAAATAATTAATTTTCACTTATGGGCCAACGGCGTTGTCTTATCTAATTGTATATTTTGACGTATTGTGAAATCACTTACACGAAAAAGCTTTAAGATGTATTTAGGTCCGTAGACTTTAATTCTAAACTCAGAGTTGTAATAGCATTCTTCTTCGTTTGTCGCGTGCAACCGCTCCTTCAGTCCTAGTAATTTACGCGAATTAATTAACTTTTATGCAATAAATTTAACCACAGTTTGTTTCTACCTACTATCCAAGTGACATCAATTATAGTA
>JAQIXG010004294.1:0-13156 GCA_034700105.1 Oconnorella tubifera
TCACTGTTCATAAACGTATGAAATGGATGAATATCATAAACTATAGCAGATTAATAATATTCTTATTTATAAATATTTATATATATTTAGCCATCTTTCATGCACCTTTTCTTTTAAAATATAAAGAAAACTACACCCCGGTATCGCTGGAGTATTTCAGCATCTGACACCAGGTGTCAGCAGTGCTAACGATGGACTTTTATTAATTAACACTATCAACACTTGACTCTGTTGACTGCTGGACGTCCAATCATCCTTCGATTGCCATCACTCGATAACGCGGGACTCTTCATTTTATCGACTTATAAAAATGATAGGAAGCGTTTAACGAAAGCTATTTTCACCGCGCAACGAGGCGTTAATTTTATTCCAGCTAAGCAAAGATGGGAGTAATTATTATTTAACGGTGAGATGGAAAGTTTAAACGTTTCCGTTTTCGTTATCTGATCGCCGCAAGAAAATATATGGGAAGATACTTTACATTAATGCTTTTTATACTCTAACACTGCATAAGGTGCTTGTTGATTAACAGAATACGATTACTTTATGGATACAAAATCTAAAAATCATCAGAATTGTTCGCTAAATTGATAAAATTAAAGAATAAAATTAAATGTCTTGAAACTTTTTTGCTCTAATTTAAAATAACTTCTAAAATATTCTGATAAAGCAATACAACTGAGTTCACTAATAATCATATGCTGCGTTATTTTACATGATTATTGAATTAAATTGATTATAAATATTAATTAGAATAGACATTGTGGGTTATTATTTCTTTGACAATAACATTGAGAGCTAAACTAAATTACCTTGCTTGTTAATTGGTTTATAACGATGCTGACTATTTATCAAGCCAATTAAGCAAATGCTTATCGTTTAATTAAACGATCCAATTTATTTTCTCTCCCTAATCTTAAAACGATAACGATCACCAGTTACTGTATAACCCGTAGATTACTGATGGTTAAAAAGTGCTCCTGTACGTGTCTTTAAAACGGAATCTGTTTTGGGTAGATTGTATTTATGGTTTAAATATATGACTCCAAACATCTTTCGTATTGATTAAATTATAACAATACTGCTATTGTAGCCATCTGCAATAATTAAATGACAGATTTATTAACGTCCTGCTTCATTATACTGTAATATCTTTTAATAAAGATAAAAATAATTTACATCTACTAACATATTATAGGCCTATAATAATATGGTATACAAAATCGCATACCAGAATTTTCTCTGATTGTTATATTTATTAGTCTAATAATTATTTTTTATTAAATTTAATTATTCATCACGGTTTACAGCAACAGATCAGTACAAACTTTTAGATTAATGCATTTAGTTTAATCCACTAATGAAAATGAAAGTTTTGTAAAATAATGAACAGAAGGATGCAGTGTCTGCATGAAGTTCTAATGACACACTATTGCACTGAGAAGATTATCTATGGATGAGAAGCCTGATCGCTGAGGCGTTGCATCCTGATAGACTAATGATCAGTCAGATCCAGTAGACACACTGATTTATTAGTGGCGTCCTTTATTTGTCATGTAATATAATTATAATCGAGATTTGTTAAATTATAAAGCTTAACATTGTAAAAAGACTTTTTGCAATGTTAAGCGCCACGTTTTCTATAATAGTGAAACTATTATTATAATGTAAGTTATGATTTGATGAAGGAATATAACATACAATTATAACATAAAATACAAAATAAGATATCAGGCATAGACCTGCATATAAATGTTAAATGAAAAATAAAGAAATATAATATAAAGTATAAGAATATTATATAAAGTATAGGAATAGTATAAAATAATTTAAAATTTCGCCATGGCAAGAAGTGCATGCATACATCCATGGATTCATTTTGGAAAAATTTGAATGAAATTATAGTCACGCAACGCGTCAATTCACTTCCGCAGTTGACTGAAAGAATTGAAACAATCGCGTGAATAGATCTTAACTTATTAAGTGCACAATCTATTGACCACAAACTCTATGATTGCATTTTGTTTTAATTTAAGAATAAGCACAACGCAGCATCAGTTTTATGTGATTTAAAGCGGAACAAAATATTAAAAAAATCATTTAATCTCATGCTCATTTTGCATGAGAAATTATCTGAAACTTGATTGATCATTTCGTATGTATTGTTTAAAATATGTCTTATATATTTTTGACAACATTTTGAAGCGAATAACGAAATATTATCAAATTTATAATCAAACGAAAACATCACTATTTCCTATGACTATCAAATTTTATTTTATTTGATCTTCAAACAACTAAGTTTTAACCTCTTGCTCGCACACAAAATTCTTACAATACATCGGAAACTGTTTCGTAATAAAAATTAAACTCAACAATTACTGCGTGATATTGCAAAACATTGCAATATCACGCAGAACATCCTACTGCGAAACATTTAAAATCACATAAAAAATTGAAAGAGAATTATAACACTATAGTATACAGGAAGGAAATTAATAAAATTAAACAAAAATTGTCGACTTGTATGAAGTTTTATCAAAAAACAATTATCGGAACTCTATTTCGTAGACTTTCGATTCTATCAGAAAGCGATCGTTTCCTGACTTCAATGATGCGGTCGACCGTGAAGGAGCAGCGTGCAGACGTACTGGCTTGTCAGTGAAGCGTGACGAACGAGTTCATTCGTTGTTATTTGAGAGTTGATTTATCTAGCGAAGCGTTAAGTGTATGCAGCCAGTGGATGGCGTCACGATGACTATCTGGACTAATAATAATAATACAACCACAGGAAGTTGATCTTATCAATTAATGACGATTTAATGTTACGCAAACACAATACAGAATTTGTTATTCAATGAGATCTTGAAATTGACTTACAAAGCATGCAATACAAATATAAAATATTTTATTATATTTAAATGTCTATATAATTGAAGCTAAAATTTATATTTAACAAGCGATTGAATGAATTATTTTAAATTAAGGATTTCTTGTTAATACCAGGACAGGATCAAAAATTCAAATATTTAAAATATATAATTTCGAGGTAGGAAAATGACCAAAAAAACTGATGATGATTCTAGGATTTATCAATATCTAAGATTACGAATTAAGACTCTCCTATAAAAACCTTTGTATACAATTTTTGTAGCCAAGTATAACGTAAATTAATTTACTGCATCCAAATATATCTTTGGATTAAAAATTAAAACTGAAAATAAACAAATAGATGAAAGCTACGCAATTTTATATACATTATTCATAAAATTTACCCATACTATGTGACTATAATTAATTGAAACAAGATGTAGCTTACTATAGAATAAAAATAAATATAAGCAGATGAACTATGATTAGAAAATTTAATAATTATACATATCTCTACTTTGAAGTGAGTATGTTCATTATGCTGTTACTGTACATTGACTCTTTCATTTTTCATATCATAATACACATATAAAAATTATAGCAATGCCCAGTCAATGAATGGATCAATTATTTGAAACCTAAGCTTGAAAATTACTCCGCAAGTCTTCAGCATCACTGCTCTCTGCTCGCGAGCGTGTGAGTGATTGCGCTCAAATCTCTGCGGACAGGATAAGCGTCAAATTGCGTGACAACTCTGCATCATAAAGTGAACAACGCGCTGCAGTCCAGAGATGAGGAGACAAAAATCATTCAGTGATCTGAGTGCTGCAGAAATTGCTGATAGATTGGTAGTAAGCGTTTGCACGAGATGCGATTTGGATGAAAATTATGCGAACGTTTGTAAAGTTTATCTAGTGTTATTGAGATATGAGGTCAATTTTTAGATGATCTAATATCATACAAAGATCAGTCAAAAATTCTTTGATTTACTTTTTTAAAGTCTAATTTTATATTTGTATTAATTGCTTCTACTCTTAGTTATAATGTTTGGAGCATGGGCGCCTGCAGGATTTTTCCAGCGGGGTCAGTCACGACCGAGACACTTAATTGCATTGTGTATAAATATGTGATTAAAAAAACTAAAAAATTCACATAATTACGATGTCACTCATTACCGGCTGCCAGCCTCTTTGTGGATCAAGAGACAAATTTATCCACAAAGTGGATCAATTCGTAGAATTAATCCTCTTTGTGGATCAAGAGACGAATTGATCCACGAATTGATTCACAAATAATATACTCTTCCCTAAAATTGTTATTCATAACAGTAATTCAGCTTTTTCAATAATCTGCAATTTATTTATATTTACTGTGAATCTTTATTTAATATTGACCTTTAGATTATAATAGTGTAATTTTTAATGAGACATAGTTTAAGAATAATATAAACTAAATTATTAATTAAACTACATAATATACTTGCAGAAAAAAACATTATATCTGGAGTCATCTAAAAAAATATATTTTTATTTTGGGTGATCTGAATATAAAAAGTCAATCTACCCAATCCTACCCAATGCGATGTAATTCAAACAGGTTATCCAAAAAAAAATATTATTTTGGACCTTGGTAGGGGGATGATAACAGAAATATTTCTTATACATGTCGATGAATAATTTGGACAACATATGGATTACTACATAATTATGGGTTATATATGGATATCTTTGGTACTGACAATAGTCAACATAATAAATAATCAAAAAATTTAATATAAGAAATAAATATTATTGCATGAGCTTAAATAAAATTGCACCTTAATCTAAATGCATAAAATTGCACAATTAAATGAACCAGTCTAGTAGAAAATATTAAAATTTAATATAAACATTCCATTCAATTCTTTCTTGTCAAGAAGTAAAGAATGAAGATCTTTTTCTCCATATACTCTCACAGTCTACACTGCACTTTCACTAAGAGGCTCTCCTATCCCTTCCTCTCGCAATCCTACCCAATGCGATGTAATACAAACAGATTATCCCAAATGGACAGGAGTGCAGATAATGGATTAGTGGTTAATGCAATTTGTCAGTGGGTCGGTCTGCGCTGTAATACGGTAGCGGTCGGTCGACTCGGGTAACGCTTCAAGAGACTGACTGCATTATAGATGCATTAGGCCATACGGTCTTTCCAGGGGACGGCTTCGGGGCATTGCTGTGGTCTTGACTTTCATAATGAAACCAGTGCATCACTGGTTATTGATTGAAGTTTCCTGTTCAAGAGGACACTTCTAGCCGGTGTCTTAATACTTTATTTAACAGTGTGTTTTTGATTTAATTGTTCAATAAAATTAAAAAAATTATGAAATAATATCAACGTTAAATTAATAATGCATAATATACAGTAAAATTATAATAAATTTTGTGAATTAGTTTGCAAATATATGTTGTAAAAAGTGATACTCCATTTTAAAAATCATGAAAATTAATAAATTCTTATACTGCACATGCAGACTATAACAGTGGACATATTCATAATATGTCCAATATACAGTCTACACTGTACGTTTGTATATTTATATTACCACTGGTCTAATACAGAATTTCAAAATATCTTCAAATGCTTAGACTGACGTTGACGATGGATAAACATAATCTCTCTCAGATTGATCAACATATTTTTTAATTTCATTATACTGTAAATTATGTCTAAATAATAACGCGTAAATATTTCTTTTTTATTCTTATTTATGATATAGATTTTTCCTGTGTTCGTCAACAAATCAGCAGCTGCTTAGCTGCATTGTTTACTGTTAAATTCTCGTATACGATAAACCACAGGACACAGCAAATAGACCGCACACAAAATGCTTATAGTCTTTTCTGCTTATAGCTGCTAAGCTCTATCTCGCCCAGTTACCAAAAGTCTCAAGACAATAATTCTCAAGTAACTGCACAGCGTCCCGCGCATGCTCACTCTACACGCTCTGATGGTGCGAGACAAATGGATCTCAAGTCCTAAAGAGACGTGTAGTGAGTCCCCGTTGGACCCTCGTCTAACCGCACGTCTTTCCTCGGCGGACCGCATCGATGGCACGCACCTCGACTTTCATTATCGAGGATGAAGAGTATGGACGATGGAAAGTGACGTGCAATGAAGATGAGACAGAGGCGCCTCGTAGCGAATAAGTGTGACAATACTGGAAACTAATCCAAGATTCTAATAGACTTGTGGATATAAAGACTCCGAGGGGAGGAGGATAAAATACTTTCAAAGGAGAGCAAAGTTACAGAGTAACATAATTTTAAATTATCTGTGAAAGTACGACAGGATGGTTTGAGTACCGGTATTCGATTTGAGTGGCGTATTCTAGACCGGTATACGGGGTTCAAAACATTGATGATTACGGAGTGTTTAAGCATACATATAATGTCAAAAATTATTTCAGAAGCATTTTTTGAAACCTAGCTTTTGAACTTAGCCTGCCTAGGTTCAAAAATGCTTTGAAATAATAATTAACATTATATGCCTAAACAGAAACAGGAGAGCACTTTACGTTACTAATAGCTCTCTACGCATAATGCAATCCTAAAATGTTTAAATTAAAAAATGTAAATAAAAAAAAACATAGCTATCATGTTTAAATCAATTTAATATGCTTAAATTATTTTGAACCGAATAGCGGTGTTTTTATTAATTTAAATTTTTAAATTCAAATAGCTCTATAAGTAATCTTAAAAAATTTTATAAAGCAAAGGGAAAAATAACGTACAAAATAAAACCAAACTACGAATGTTTACAGAATTTGTAAATTATAAAATTAAAAAACAATCATTTGATCCGAGTCGTCTAATAAGGAAATGAAAAATTTCTTTATTACCCCCGCACTTTTTTAATATTTTAAGTAATGTTGAAAATAACATTAAGCATGTATGTTATATGAAAATTTGTAAATAAGACTTTGTGTTATAAACTGTTATTATTATCAACCATCAAAGTAGCAGGTTTCTGACTAGTCTACAGTTTAACAACCAAGTAAACTCGACAATGTTTAAACTAAATTGTATTCAATACGTTACAAGAACTTCAATTGTTATTTAAAAAGTTTGATGACATTGCATCAAGCTACTTGATATTTGATATAAACAGTAACAAAGCAAATTAGATTTGTTATAATATTTTTTTTTTACTGAAATTTAAATAATAAAGCATATTATAAACTCGATCAACAATCTGAGTATTAGTTTTTTATTCAGAAAAGAAAACAATAAACATAAAAGAGAATGCAATTTTGAAATCATGGATTCGAGTAATTTGGTGGGTATGTCTCGTCTCATGTAGCCTTAGTAAAGGGTGCAGAAAGTTAGTAATATATTGAGCACTGACATAAACAGCACCTGAGTCAGTCATTTCGAATCCACAGTATCGATAAACTTTGACAGAAGATATAAAACAACTGCAAAAATATTATTATTCAGCAATTTTAGAAAAAACACATGGTGAATGCATTGAATGCTGCAGAAGTTACCAAAACAGAACTAACACAAAATAAATAAAACTAAATTTTGATGAAATGGATATATAAAACAACAATTTGTAAACAGCATAAAAAGTATTAAAAGAAGTAACAAAATAATTAAATAGTTAACTAAACTGATTCGTAACTCTCTTTACAATTACTGATAAATAAAAGTATATTACAATTTAATTAAAAGTTAAATATATTTCAAAATAACTGATAGCATATAAAAAATACTTTATTCGTAATATTGAATAAAACCCCATCTTCAATTAATGCCAGTTTACAAATTCTTTTTAAGTTATATGTAAACTTAAAAATAATTTGACTAGCTACTTCTCTTCGCATTAATTTCTTTCAACAGCAAAAGGCTAAAGGAAAAGAATAAGAACAAATACCTTATAAATACAAATATAAAGTATATTTACATTATTTAATTATGACACGCTATACATTATAAAGATATACGCAATACGATGACAACCGCATTTGTAATTTAAGAGTCGTTTACAAATAAAAGTGAAAACTCTGTTGTAATAGCCCAGCTAGTTAAGACTAGTCTTTAAGACACTGTTATACAAAAAAACAATCATTGTCTTACAGCAATAATGCCAAATACATAACTACAAGATTAAAAAATGCCACGATTACAATTTAGATCTATTCCCAGCAGTTTACATCAGATCTATTTTTTATAAATTGCCTTCAATAGTTAACGAATTAAAACTTAAATGATAATTAATCGATATATGTATTTAAGTAATGACTAGAAAAGTAAACGGTAATTAAAAAGTAAAGGAAATAAGGTATGGTGAAATTATTGGAACAATCAACTTGGTCAATTTAAATTATAACTAAACAAAACTATATTAACGTTACAATTCAATGGCTTTTGTGTATTGAAGCAGTCACAAATATTGCACTTAGAAAATTAAAATATACAACAATCATAATCATGGACATCTGCTAAGATTATCACAGAACATACAGGGTGGCCCAAAAAAAGTGAGAACATCTCGTAAAATGTCATATGGTAGCGCTTTATTGACAGAAGCATAAACGAGTGGCGTCGACGCTTAGAAAAAGTTGTTGAGAAGCAAGGAGGACACATTGAACATGATTTCTGAATATCTAAATACTTAGCAAAAAAAATTGCATGAAGAATTATAATTAATTAAATTATATTTTGAAATAACTCATATGCTACGAGATGTTTTCACTTCTTTTGGGCCACCCTGTACATTTAAGTTAATATATAATTCAATACATAGAATAAAGGCATAAGAATGAACAGAAATATAATACTGAGAATTGTTTACACTGAATACATTTAAAAGGCCACATTGTAGTAATCATAAAAATTGACCGTTAAATGTTAATACGCATATTAACATATTCTATTGCACATTTGTTCAAATTATAAACAAATAATGTAGCTCTAAAAATAGTTACATTATTTAAAACATTATAATTCATATCAATACGCAATAATATAATATTTTTAAAGGCAAAAAATATTACTAATCAGCCATTTTAACAGAAAATATATACACCAAATTAATCCTAGGATATAACAATGTCATTCACTCGGATTTATAGATAACAAATTCTGCTAAATAACAATAGAAATAAAATGATACAGAAAATCATTAAAGAAATTAGGTCCTTGACTAACTATTACATATCATGTTATATTAAAATGACAAAAATGCATGTAACATAACCATTATTATAGTCGATATAGTCAACAATACATATACAAATAACGTTGTCATGCTTGCTTTAAACAGCATACACTACTACAAATGATTAGCCAACTATAAAAAGGCTAGATATTATATATAATATCTAGTCATTGACAATATTAACTATCGTCTCTCTCTATCAAATCGTAATTGATAATGAACGTTCATTTTGCATAATAGATTTCAATATAAAAAATGAAGCAAAATATTATTTCATACAGATGTTAACGGATTGTCAGTTAAACAATATCATAGCACTACCAATTATGTTTAAACTATAACTACAACATAGCTGTGTACACGATAACAATAAATATATTAACATTTGCAAAAACAATCTCATAAATATTAGCATTTAAAATTGCGTGTTAAATATAATTATGCAAAATATACAATTAATGAGACACGTGGTAAAAAAATGCCAAGGCAAGAGTCCATTCATATATACAGACATATATAATATCACGCAGATATCGAAATAATAGATTCATTTTAAATAAATTTCTGAAACAAAATTTATTTCAATAATATTATGCAAAATACATACTAACTGAAACTGTAATTAATTTGAAACTGCAACACAATTACATCCTATCAGATTAGTTACACAATCTTGTAAACTAATATTCAATATACCCGTATAGAATAATGGCAAAGTTACATATAAAGATATAAAAATTAATTTATATATAAAATATATCAATATGGTCTTTCACAGTTAAACAAATGTACAAATTTTTACAGTACAGCATATTGTTATGAGCAAGACTTTTCTGGTAAAAGAGAACTGTCAATGTACCTGACATCAATGTAGGTTAAAAACTATCAATTCAATTCTAGAAAGTAAATATTAAACTTTTAAATTCATATTACAAATAAAATGCTAAATAATTAAAAAGAAGATAAATAGATCTTCATGCTCCATAAGTATAATACAACTTAGATATGTTACTATGATATTCTTTCACTCAATCTGTCGCAGTTGTTTCTGATATCATTTCACTCACAATTGTCTGCTACATTTTTTCACTCAGCTGTCATTCTTCCACTCGCAATATTCTCTGCAGTTATTCACCTTTCATTGAATGCCTATTCAAACATGCAATGTATGCATTAACTCGACTACATACTGACTTCTACTAGCGAAAAACCATTAGCAATATCTTGCAACAACAAATAATTAGCAGATGAATCGTTTAAATTTCTTCTAATTCCATACGATACTTCTAAATAATCAGTGTCATCATCTTCATGATGTCCCTTATAAATATTATCTGCCACTTCTATAAGATTATATTCAGTATCATTGAAAGCCTGAAAATCTAATGTATTATTATCTTCGTCTTCTATAAGATCATATTCAATATCATTGCAAACCTGAGAAATTGGTATACTGAGACTTGATTGGAATAATACTTTTGCCACTTCACCATCAACTAAGGCACCTATGTTATCATTGTTAACATTGGTTGTTAGAATACGGGCGTTTTCAGGCACAGAAGATTCATGCAGTAACGGTTGAATTTCGTCAATAACTTCAAAATTATCCGCATTTATTGTCTTAGTGTGCTTCAACTTTGCTTGTGAAACATTTAATTCGTCTGATAACAGCACATTTTGCCTACGAATACGGTTTTGCCGATAATATCTCTGAAGGTATAAAAATATTGTACCAATGAACGCAATAATGATAATATATTTTATAGCTGTTGTCAAGAAAACTAGATTATCTTCTCCGTCTAACATACTTTCGATTACTTCAAATTGTGCAAAAGTATTAGAAAATAATAAGATTCAGTATTTCTGTAATCGGACTGTGATTACTGAAAGTGTTAAAAATATGCAGATTCACAGTCGACTGCTAGCATGTTTCAAGTATTACAATATCACTGAGAACAATGACACCTGTATAAATAAATACAAAAAAAGAAATTTATTAAAAACATACTTATAACAACATATGCATAAGATTTAAAATTCATTCCAATACGAAAGAAAACGGTTTCTTAAACTACATATTTTCATTTCATTCCATTCTACCCTCTTTAATAATCAAGCAATCCAGATAGATAAATATCAATAAAAACTATAAACAAAATACTTCTAAAATTTAAGATTATATGAGTACAGTAGTACATAGAAATTACGATTCTGAATTATTCAACTATGTACTACTACTGTACATAGAAAATTCAACTATGTAAAGTAGTACATAGTTGAATTTTCAAACACTGTGTAGAATTAAATGAAAGTATTACAATATAAAATTTGAGATTATGTAACTAACTCTAAGTTGAATAATTCACAATTGTCAAAATGTAAAGTAGACAGCACAAAGTAGAAAGAATTTTTAATGACAGATTTAAACTAAAATAATTTAATATTATGGTAATGATATATTTTAAATATCAATATGATAAACTTTAAGATTAACATACATACGTATGAAATGCAAATCTACAGATGTTATCTGACATTAGCAGCTTTAATGGCATCTGTAACACTCTATCACAGACTCTGTTGTACTCCAACTGTAGCACAATGACAACGAAATGATCCAAACCAATTACTTGAAAGTCATTGCCGCTACTGAAATTTGATCTTCCCAGATAACAAAATGGGTTATCCCAGTTAAGTGATATATTCTAAATCTATGCAGAAGAACAAATAACAATTACAGTAATAAGTCATCATTATTCTCTGCACAGCTGTAAAAAACAGAAGCGCTAAAAAGTAAGTTTATCTGCAAGTTATTTGTTTGCAGTGTCACATCATTATTGGATTAGTTACGCTTTAAAAAGTTTAAATGGATGTAAATAAACCAAATTAGCGGAGTTAAATTAGCCAGCTACATACAAATGATTTCAATCCAACTAGCTACATACCAATTTCTAACCGCAATCTAGTTATAGTCTATAATTAGACTAATGCTAAATCCTTAACACACTTTAACCATGATTTTTAACTATAACACTAATTATAATCAATTTTTAGTGAAATAGCATGGTGTCTTTAACCCGAATTTGATGCGGTGTAAAACCGATTTAGAACCGAAGCACTTATCAAAACATGAAATTCATTTATTCAAAAGTATTCGATGTATATTTTGAATTTCGCTCCGAGACTTATTTTTTTAATTCCTCATCATTTCCTATATCCGTCATGTTATTTCTATTCTTAAAACTTCATGCGGTGCATAACCGAATGATACCCTTTCGTATTACAGTTAATTACAATAAATATTAAATCGAAGGTCACCTTGGCTTATAAACGAAAAACATCAAATCATCACATGATAAATAACTTTGCATAATTTATACCGTTAAAAACGCAACATCGTACTGACAGCCCGTTTTAAGTACAAAAACTTACATTCTATAATGTAAAATAGTAATATTACATAATACAATGTACGTAACATAAGAAATAATAAAAAATATAAGAAATATAAATTTAAAACAAATACATAAACATGTTCGCGTTCAGAATAAACAGCTGCGGCATAATCAGCCAGTTCATCGACTCCACCCATTTCTAAACGAATGAAAATTTGTATTTAGTTACTTCGCGGCCAATGACAGACAATCTTACGCCAAAACTATTGCTAATTTTAACTTTATTTAGAAAAAGGACTGTTAAAATATACTTAAATAAAATGATAAGGTTATTTTTGAACATTTAAAAAATATCTGACAAATACGGTATATCTTTTAAAGCCAAATCAATGAAATGTTCAAAAATGAAATATTATAATTCAAACAAGTTAGTTTTAAATTAGTGTTGCAAAGTAATTTATTTAACTAAATAATGAAAGGCTATTGGAAATAGTTAAACACAATTTTGTTATTTTATAAAACAGTTAAAAGCCGCTTTTCAACGGTTGCATTACTGCAGCGGTTTCCAAACTGGATGGCGCGACCCCCATGGGGGGCGCGTATCACTTTAAAGGGGGTCGCGAAAAATTTAATCTTTTTGATTTTTTTGATTAAATTTTAAATTTTTCATTTCTATTGAAATTTTT
>JAQIXG010004295.1:0-13156 GCA_034700105.1 Oconnorella tubifera
TAGATTTATTTAGTAAATCTAGAGATACTGGTTACAGCCGTAATTATGTACAGAATATGTCACATATTCTGTACATAATTACGGCTGTAACCAGTAACCACTAGTAGACTTGGTTTAAATTTCGATAACAAAGTAATTTAAATTTTCAACAATAAAAATTCACATTAGTTTGACACGCCAGACTAGGAATTCATATCATACGATTATAGACCTATCATTATTTGTTAGGAATTCATAGGATATGATTATAAGCCACTCAGCCAATGCTTCGATTTCTACAAAACATAATTTAATGTTGAATTGTTTTATAACGAGATTTGGTCGATCTGCCACATGAGAGGCCAAACATATGACATTGTTATGCTTTCAACTTCAGCTTCAACTTTCAACTTCTAACACATGAGCATCATGTGTTAGAACGCATTTGACGAATTGTAGTTCACAATAAGAATAGAACCATAATTGTTAGAGTACAAAGTTGCAAATTTTTAACTATAAAATGCTCCTTTCCCATTCGTCTCCACAATTGATTTTTCTTGCAACTCATTCATATAATATGCATTAAATAATAAATCTAATACTGAAGATTAATATTACTAGATTTATTATGGGAATATAATAAACATAGCAATATAATTTATTGTGGAAAATCTTATGATTTACATGGTAATATGATTTTACAATCCACTATAATTATAGTCAAGCAGTTAATCACAGCGCTTTTCATACTGTAGGTCACAAAATAATGACGTTTCAAATTTTCAATAAAGCAGTGCTCTGTTAGCATTGTCTGCAATCTCTGAGACATACTTCACTGTCTAAAAAATAACCCTTCGCGCCATTGCGGTTATGCTTATTTTAGAAAGTAATTGAGCAGAAACGTCATTTTAAGAGGGAGGTGTCAGCGGTAAAAATTGACATCCATGATTTTTAACAATATTTTTTACAAATCTTGGAATAAATTGTAAGTATTTTTCTTCCCCAAAGAAAACTTGTAAAATTTTGCCCGGAATTATTTGTATTTGTATATTGTGACTAATAAAGGCGTGTATAGGCTACTAAGAGATAGATAAGATAAAAAAAGGTTAAAATAGGCAGGGGTAAAAATGTGAAAAGTTAAAAACCTTGTGATGTGTATTTTAGAAATTGTCTTGCCCCCACCCCTCTTGAAAAAAGTTGAAATGACACCAGACGCCCTGTACTGAGCTAATTTTGCAAGAGACCAAAGGATGTCGTATCGTGTAGGAAGTTAGAGAATATAAAATTTTACCGGGTTGTTAACAAATCGTTTTTCACTTATAATTTATAAATAAGTCGAAAAAATAATTTGTTTTAGAATTTTAAAAAAGTTAATTAAATAAACCTTTGTATATAACAGTTGCTCCTGCTGGACAAACCGTTCTGCCCCATCTTGTATAAAACGAACCAGCATCTGAACAGATATGTTATAGTAAACAATGTTAAGTATAAACAATGTAATAATTATAATAGCATAATGCTAAAAAGAAACATAGTGACAGCTTTAACATACAAAATTCCATAACTAATCTCAGCATTTAAATTAGACCCGCTAAGGGGGGACGGGTTTGCTTGAGGGATGAAACATTTAAGGGCTACGGTTAGGGATCGGGCCTCATTGTCAGAGAACGTACAGAACGCAGTGTTTTTAACTAAAAAAGTTGTCACGTAATTTGATAGAAATTTTTAGATAAGATATTTAGATTTGATTAAATTTTAACAATTCGTATATTTTTTATTAGCAGTTTTAGATTTAAAATTATGATAATAAATCGCATTTTATTGTAAGTTTTGATTTTTAGGTTTTTATCGCAAAGTTCTAGGATAGTTTAAAGACATGTTTTGCTTGGGAGTCAGGAATGCCTGTCGGCGGACCTGATTAAAGTCAACATCAGTCGGTCAAGATAAGCAGTTATAATGGCCGCGTGCCTCTGATCAAGATAACTATCAAATAACTATTAAAATCATTCAGGCATCTTTTGATGAAACAACAATTTTTCAATTTCATTCTCGTAGCCCGCTCCGACCCCACCCTGACAACAATTTTAAGAAGACTCCTAAATGGTCGAGAACCACAGTCTATAAACGATTATCCACAAAAAACATGAATATAGTACCTGCATAATTGTTAAGCAGAGCACACAAGATGAATGGTAAAACCATCAGTTGAATCACAGACACCATGATGCTTTATCTGTAAAGTAAATACAGTATTTATTGTTAAAAATAACGAATCTGTTTATTTACTGGAATGTTTAATACCAATTCTAGTCTCTTTTCATGAAATGTACTTAGGTACCTAAAATATTGACGATAACATTTCAAACTATTAATACAAATATATTCATTGATTTGATTTTAGGTAATATGTTTTACGAAGCACATTTAATATTTCAACTGCTCAAGTTTAAGTTTCATCTACTGTCTATACAATGTAATTAAAAGAGTCTTAGATATCTTAAAACAATAATACTTTAGTAACAAGACAGACAGTTTCTTACGTCTGCCAAAGAGAAAGAATTTATTATCCAACTGACACCAAGAGATAATCCCTGGTGCACTCCGAAGAATCTGATAAAAGAATTAACAGCAATCTTGCAACCTTGCTCGCGTTACTATATATTTATTAACGCAATCCTTTAACATAAGGCTTGCGTTATCTATTTGTGTTAATAGATATCAATAAATAAATCTATTAACATAATCTATTAATATGTTGATATAATTTTATGTGAATAGAAGCCTACGTTAATAGATTTTATCTACTAACCTTGTTTGTGTTAATATATAAATCGTCTACTGATAAATGTTGCTCAAGTTGAGTTTGATATGAGTGGGATTTTGAAATGATTTGTAATTTAAACAAAGCAAATGAATGTGTAGTGTATGTGTACTGAATGTGTAGAAAAACCACCATTGGTCAATGCATATGTCAGTCGTTATAGGAATGGCTACTCCATTTTGATTGACAAGCTTAGTGAAACGTTTAAGGGTGCATATAAGTAGGCAGGGTTTGGGGGGTGTTTAAGGGGTTTCTTATAATGACTTGGATACCAGGGTGGTACGTAAGGATAATTTGGTGAGTCTACTTGGTGAGAGTTATTAAATAATGACATCGGTTGGCTTGCAGAGGTACTGTTAGCTTTACCGAGGGATCAGTGTTAGGGGATTTAAGTATGTACAAATGTTGAGTTCAGGAGGCAGGACGCATGGAAATGACGAAAATTTGGCGAGAGATGATCATTTAGTAAGTAGCTGATATCAATTAGGCTTTAATTACTGTTCAAAAAAGGCGCAGAACGCGATCATTGCCGCATTCTTCTTTAATAGAGTTTAAAACAAACCTAGCAGAAATCATCGATTAAATACGTAATAATATAAATAAATGTTCCAACTAGTTAATCAATTTAGAAAACGAATTATAAAACTAACCAATATAACCTTGATAGTAATTTAATGAATTATTGGCATCGGGGGCCGCAAAGCTCAATTTGGCACAATAACGCCTCGAGCTGACTAACCCGAAACAGTTTTAAGATCTTGTATCAGGTTAATTAAAAATTTATTCACAAAATTAACAGCAGCTACATCTAGTACAACAAAGATTTGACATTAAGCATTTTACATATAGAGAATAGGTAGGTCTATACCATATATGTAGTAAACCGATGAATAACAATTATGTATTGGTATTGATTAATTGTCGTGAGTATTACAGTCTATTAAAATTGTAAGACTTAAATTGATAGGTTTTATGCTATTGCTACTCTATTGTTATTTGTTTATATATTAATATTAGTGTTATTATACCCGTTAATAAAATTAAACTACACATGATAAAGTCTATTAATATATCTATTCTAAAAATCTATATCCACTTTACTATTAAACTTGACTTGTTTTACCTTTTTATATCAAGTATAAAATTTTGTTCGTTTTATACTAAATCGTTGCTAAAACCGTTTATCAACGATTTAGTATTCTCTCATCATTTTTAAATCTTCGCTAAGTTTTATTCGTCTAAAGTGTTGTTTCGTTGGCGAAACAAATCGCAGGTTAAAGCTACCAAAGCGACCAATCCGTTTTATTGGGCATGTGGTTACTCTGGCTGATCGCTTTGGTTAATCAAACTCGACAATCACCCAGCGACCACACTCAGAGGCTGGTTACTTTGGCTTTTCTCTGAATTTTCTTCTATTATTTCGCTTCATGAATAATCATAAGGAAACAAATAAAGATTATTATTGTACAAAGTAATTCTACTTATCATTATTATAATAGTATTTAGGTCTATACATTTTATAACTATTTATATAATTTTAATTTATAACTAATAATTATAAATTAATTCATTAAGTTTATTATTGAATTAAGCTATTTACTTAATTAAAACGGGTCAATAACATTTTTAATTATTAGTAATAAATGTATTGTTATTAGATAATTTACAATTTAAATGACGATTTAATTTATAACAGATAACAGATTCCAAATTTGCCTTTCAAGACAAGGTATAGGCTTTGCGCTTCAATTCCTACTAATTTCCTAGCATCGAAAACTTCTAGATTGACTTTTCGGTTTATTAGTATTTTTAAAGATAATTAATTTTGCTATCACATATGATCTATTTCATATCTAGAATATTTATTCTTTAATTTGTAAATAATATCAAGAAGTACTGAATGATTTCAAGTGGCTTGGGCAAAGGAATATATATAGCTATAGCTATAGAATAGCTATAGGGTATAACTCTCATCACTAATTGTCAAAAGATATTTTTAAAATAGTTAAAGGTGTGAGTTTAGTTACCCCTCCCTCCCCTCGTGACGATTTACATTTTTGCATTGAATAGACCCATGAAGCCAAATACATACTGCATAATTGGACATTAGAAAAGTGAGTGATAACAAAAAAAATTACTCAATATTTTGGATAATCACATTATTAGTCAATTCCCGGCTAAGCCACTGATGATAGAAGAACATGCATTAAATGAAATTTTAAACATTGTTTTTTTATAAAAAGCAATGTGTACTTTTTACAGTATATATGGAATATTATTATTGTATTTCTAGTTTTTTCTCTATGCATATTTATATGAATATATGAATATGAAAGCATATTTAAATGAAAGAGCGCCTTCATACGTGAAGAGGTCGGCAGAAGAGTCGGGCGCAGCGGCAGCTTTAGCGGAATCAAAAAAGCAGTCCAAGTACGCCGCTTTTACTACCTCGCACGAGTTCGTTCCAATAGCGATTGAGACACTGGGTTCATGGGGCACGTTGGGTCTTGCTTTTGTGAATGAGTTGGGCAGACGGATCTCTATTGTCTCAGGAGATCCAAGGTCCACCTCTTTCCTGAAGCAACGCTTCGCGTTGGCGGTGCAGCAGGGAAATGCAGCTGCTGTGCTGGGAACTTTTGGGACAGTTTCCCCAAGACACTTTGTAACTTATTGGTTTTTTAATTGTTTGAGTGTTTGTCAGCATTTTTATTTGCCACATATGTTCAAGCTTTTAATTTTCTGTATATGGTATATAATTCACTGTATATAGAACTATTGTATAATTTATATTTCTATTGCTAACTTTATATGAATTAGAAATTATTAATAAATAATTTTTTATATTTATTATATTGTACTTATATTGTGCTATAAAATATATTGTACTTATATTTTATTTACTATATAAATAATATTGAATAATACTACAAATTATATTGTACTTATATTTTACTGTAATTTATCTGCTGAGGCGCTTAAGTTAAGATAGAAGAGATTCGCGTTGTAATTATTTTATATACACAAATCTATCATATATAGTTGAAAACGTTCATTAATGTAACGGTTGACCATGGAATTTAAATTCCTTAAATTTCAATTCATTTTAATAAATCTAAACAAAATTAAACACAAAGCTTCTTGAAAAAAACATATAATCTTTCATAAAGAATAAACTTTAACAGTGCATTAAAAACATTGTATAAAGAAAGTTATTTAAATGGTAACTTTTGCAATCTAAATTACAAAATAAAAGATGATAATTCATTAATTCCATTTTAATTTAAACAAATTATGTTAAGCACAGCACCTTTTTAAAAACACATTGGTTTTAATTCGTTTATGAAGTCATTTTCAGTATACTGTAGGCAGATTTATGATAATGACAAAGTTAATACAGGTTTAGTAAGCTGTATTTATTACTTTGATCATTTATTAAGAACAAATAGAACAGAACTTAAATTCCAAGATCGATCATCGATGACGGAATTTAAAGTTCAATGAAGATTCTTTCTTTAAATAAACCGCATGTAGGTCGATGATGATCTATTATGTTCAGATTCCCTATAGAGTATCGATAATGAATAATTTATTTCTTAAGTCCTAAACATTTCATAGATAAGCATAAAATTGTATTATATACAATATAATATTTATTACATGCAATATAATGTAATTTTAGAATATATTATTTACAATATACTATAATAGTTGGAGCCAGTCTCATCAACAGTGACCATTAGCCTTAAAAATCACAACGAAATCCGTATCAATTTATGAACATTTTAGTAATTCTTCAGAAAGGCAAGATTTGTCTATGGTTTATGAGAGAAAAAGACAGTTAAGGAAAAACACAAATAAAAACGATCACCGTGTAGACGATGCCAGTTGTATCTGCATCAATAGTGGTTGATAATGATGAAAAATTTTATATAGTAAATAATTGCCAAAAATTATTAATTTAAAATATTCAACCATAAAACAATGTAATATGAAAAAATGTTAACTAAAATAAAAATATATTTAAAGATCTTTGCGAAATTTTAAAAGAGGTTTTAACAGGGTGCGCCAAAGAAATAACACCCATAAAGTTTTCAAAAACTAAGCTAAAAAATAAATATTTTTGCTCAAAATTTCGTCACTTTGTAAGGGTAATTTAACATCTAACTACCAAATTTCACGTTGATTCCTCAATTCGTTCAAAAGTTATGAACTTTCTATAACAAATTTAACATTTTAACTTAAGCCGATTTTTTCAAAATTGTACAACTTCATGAACACCCCCGTATCGTCACCAAAAAGAGATTGTAGGCTCAGATAAGAATAGACAGTGGCTATTTTTGTTATCAACTTTATCTACAGATACTATGCACATAGAATAACCGGCATTAGTAAAAATTCCCAAATTATTTGACTAAAAATTACTAAATAACGATTCTATTATAATACTTGGTTAAATTGAAATTTTAAGTTTTAAAAAGTTCATAACTTTTGCACGATTTGAGATATCAAAGTAAAACTTTCTGCTTAGATGTCAAATTTTCTCCTCCACAAACTGACAAAATTTTGATAAGTTTTTTCTATGGCTTAGTTATCGCAAAGTCGATAGGGGGTTATTTATTTGGTGCACCCTGTATATTGACATATTTGTATACAATATACAATTTATGAGTTTTAATTTGTAATATCTCATTTTAGAAACATAATTATCAGTACAAGTACACAGTCGGATGGATTACGTTTTCATTTCAACACTGTTTTGAAAATTGTCTGTAATTATTTTATCAGCCCAAAAGGTCTATAATATGCAGAATTATAATGTAGACAGTGTTCATTTTTTCCAATTTTTTTTCTGTCTATACAGTATTATAAATTTTTCCATATGTATTTTATTTATATATTATAAATTTATAATAACACTATGCGGTAAATAGTGGTAAATTCATGAACTCCTAAATGTTTTCTGTCGCCCCAGTTTGGGAGCGAGTTGTGATGGCAGCGGGGCGCTAGAGCTTGACGCTGGGGATTCACTTTGGGTTCGGGATAAAAATAAAATGATTGGTTTAGGCTCAATGGGGGATGAGGGCTACTAAATGTTTGCACACATTTATTTCGACATTTTTTGTAGCTAATATTATTTAGGTTATATTTACAAGCAAGAAAAGTTGGTAAAGAAAAATCTATAAAGAAAAATTTATAATTAACGTATAAGAAACAACATATTTAGTGCTCTAAAGCAATGTTATGGGGACCAATTTACGACGGTATAGTTATTTATTAACAATTGACAATTGAAACGATCACACTTCAAGTGGTGGACGCACGCAGCAAAAACTCGCAGGCTGAATCGCTTTCAGAAAGTACGGAACTTTGGGCTAAGCCGTACCGCAACAAGGAAATAAAAATTACACAAGTTAGCTAGTATCGATCATATACCAAAACGATTGCAAACACTATAATCAAATATGGTTGCACCGTTTTATGAAAGTCACCTGATACAAACCTTGAAAATTCAGACACTTCTTCTAACGAAAATGTAAAAGGCATCTTTTACATGAGGCTACTAAATGTACCGCGTAGCAATTCTACTAAATATGGGGCTTGAAGTGAAGCCATCACTGCTTCAGAAGCTTGCCTATCCATTCTATTTCTTCACAGTAGAGTGGGAACCATACAAGATACAGAGCCATAAAGTCAGAAAGATTGTTAATTTGACTTATTATATCCTAATATATATATATAATATAAAAGTGGCCTAAGCCTTATTTCACTGAAAGTAGAATCTTTCATCTATTATATAACCGAGTAATTAATCATCGCTGACATTTCAGCTTAGCTTGCAGATATTTTAATATTAAAATTGATTACTTCTAGATTGAATAATTTTTACTTCAGGTTTCTTTAAATTTAAGCCGCCTGTGCGAAGTAATTAGCTTATTCTTGCTTTAACTACTGATCAATAAAAAATGCAAAACAGTCCATAATAGTAAGGAAAGTACTACGATGAAAACAGTACTAATAAGAAGTGCACAAGTATTTTTTATCACTTTATCAGTTTGCGGACATTTTCACCAACTGACAATTGTCCTTCCCAGGGTTTTTGCTCTCACGGCATACAATATTAAATTTTGCTTCCCTTACTTAATTGAAATGAATTGTGTTTTCTTGATAAAATGTAAACAACAATTGTAATATTATATAACAGTTATATAACAATATATTTAACAGTTAAGTAGCCTATGTTATATAATAGTTATATAATAATATGTGTAACAGAAATTTATGTTATATAACAGTTATGCAACAATATTTGTAACAATTATATATAAAAGAAGACTGTAAATTTAAACTATCTATTAGTCTCAATTAAATTATATTTAATATTATATATTAATATATAATATTGGTAAGTCTCAAACTTTGAGATATACTCACAGAGTATATTTGTCAAAAGCACTTCTCTAACGAGCTTTTGTCAAAGCTTGTTAAAGAAGTGGTTAGAGTACCGGACTCGGACGCGACAGGTCCAGGTTCGAATCCCGGAAAGCTCACTATTTCTCAAACTTGCTGCACCCTTTAGTAAGGTGCTTAAATTGATAGCTACGTCTGAGACATCGTTAAAATACGGTAATACATGACGTTAAACTTAACTTAACAGATGAGTAATATTGAGGCTCAGCAGTTAAGACATTCAGACACGTATACAGGGTACGCCAGAAAATAACCCCCTAACGACTTTGAAATAACTAAGTCAAGAATATTTTTTGTCACAAATTTTCCCAACATGTAGAGAAGGAAATTTGACATCAAATAAGTATCAAATTTCACTTTGATTCGTTGAAAAGAGATGAACTTTCTACAAAAGACTAAAAATTTAAATTTAACCAAGCCAGTATTTTCAAGCACTAGTCATCAGTGTGTCTTTATCATTCATAAAAACTCTAAGTATAATTAATATAAAATGATAACATAACTTAGTGATGACGGACGTTTTTGTATTTCAAAATGGCCTATTTATTGCATAATTAAATAGAATTGTAAAATTAAAGTGAAAGTCTATAGGTTCTATCAAGAAATTGTTTTACCTACATGTATACAGCTTGTTATATAGGGGCTTATGTATTTACAATTTGTTTCGACGACATCTTGGATGAAGAACTCGAGCGATGGCTTTAATCGTTAATAGGATTTATACTAGACAGTGTAGGTTATCCTTATGACATACTATCGGCAATTTTATATAATGATAATGATAAATTGATATTTATAAATTGTGTTTAGGTAAATCATCGGTTCAAAAATTATTAATATGTTATTATTCAAATATATTTAAAAGTGACTTATAATACAAATATACAATTATTTGTTACTTAAAGTTAAGCCAAATTAATTGTTATAAAGAATGGAGTTAAAGTATAGTTTGAAATTATACTGTATACTTTTAAAAAAGTATAAAGTATAATTTGCTAGTCATAAATATTGTTCGGATATGTTTCATTATACGCCCCCCTCCCCCTTCCTATAATGGTAACCCCCTTAGAGGCACTCATCCTTTCTACTTAAGCCACTAAGGTGCCGAGATAAGTTGCGTAGCTGACATTGTTTCGCCCTGGAACAAAATCTTGTGCAAGGCCACTCCCCAAGATGAGGGGTTCCTAGAAAAGTACATGTTCAGTGCATCAAAGAAAAGTAACAGAAAAGATTTTATACAGAAGTGTAGCCTAACTTACTTACTTACTCCTGTAACGCATTGAGACCGCTTTCCCGTAAAATTTACGCATTATTATTTACGTATTTACGTATTATTATTTAAAGTGAGGTATTTGAGATAAATGTTGAACACAAGTCAAATACTAGTGACAATGAACACTTGAAATAGTACCCAAGATTATGCTGAGATAAGCAATCGTACACCGCACTATGTTTAGGCCTAGGCCTACATACATTATTCTAATTAAAGTATATCAGTATCGGTACCTGTTATATTAGCCAATAACAGTCAGGTAAGAGTTAATCAGAAGAAAGTGAATGTCAAAATTGCACTTTACGGGGCGGCATCCAGGCGCGGCGCCACCAATTTAAAACTGGAGAGGTCAAAAATGAGTTTGACCCCCCCTAGTGGGGGGGGGACAAACTGAATATTGAACATTGATTAATTTTAAAAGTTATATATTATTTTTGATTCATGACTTTTCGAGTAATTGTGATTTGTTTGTCAATACTACATTTAACTCTTTTTTTAGTGATGAACTTTTTTCTTTTTTTTTGCTTATTACCATCTTTTTAGACTGACTGTCAACATTACATTTCATTTAAATCTACAACAAACATTATGTGTCCCTCCACTGGGTCAATTCCCCCCCCCCCTCCCCAATGGGAGGGGGTCACGAACACTACTGGGGGGGATATCACAAAAACTGGGGGGATATGTCCCCTCCCAGCTCCCATGACCCTTTCCCCTTGAAATAGTACCCAAGATTATGCTGAGATAACCAATCGTACACCGCACTATGTTTAGGCCTAGGCCTACATACATTACTCTAATTAAAGTATATCAGTATCGACCCCTTTCCCCTTGATCCCCTGGAGCAATTGCTGCACTTCGCCCTGTGACGCCAGTGCCGGATTAACAATATTGCAACTGTTTCAAGTAAAACGGGCCTACTGACAAATTAAAGAAATTATAAGGGCCTACTTTGACAAAATAAGGAAAGATATTGGTTCTTGTTATATGCAAATTCGTTAAGAATAAGAAAATACCTGGGTAGTAAAAATAATTTAACGATTCAGAATTTTATTCACAACCTTACAATGGAGAAAAAAGTTAAATTAAAAATATTATTCTTGTAATTTCATAAATAATATAGTATTTTTTATGCAAGGCAGCTATGGTGGGGTCTACTAATTTATTTGTGAAAGGGGCTTACAAAAACTTATCCGGCTCTGTGTGGCGCAACGCCACTGGCCGGGATCAACATGTAGGCCTAATATCTGTTAATTATAGTGTTTGTCAGTTGAATCGTTGAGTTATTGATTGCGGGTATAAAAAGCCTAACTGAAGCAGCCTATAGAGTAACTTTCAATACGTGATGTGTTGCAGGCCACTAGGTATACGGTCACTTGTACTGCCTATAGGCCTACTTTCTGATTACACGTAATTTGATTATTGTGTTAGATAATTGATCTCAACCCAACGGCGGATGATCTACGTATATTTATAAATTACTTATTAGTATGTCGGACACTTGATGGGGGATTATCTCCTTTTAAGTTTAAAATCTATAACTTATATTTTAGTTTAATAAAAGGTGGAACTTATATAAGCACGAAAAATTGTACAGTTTGATTTAATGAATAAATTTATGGAATAATAACTATAATGTTAAGGAATTCCATCCTAAAATTGGCGCTCCATCTTGATTTGTGCCATGGGTTTACACGGTACTGCGGTCCAATTAGATACTAGTTACTTTGATGATAGTCATTTAAGGTTAGGTCGATAATCATTGCAGTAAAACAGTATCTTGCATAAGTTGTGTATTTTACGGTCTGCATTTTTCAATGTATACGAATATTTAATTGACATTGATGAAAAACGGAACCCTGCAGGTTGTTGCTATGAGCCTTATAGTGCATGTTGTTCCTATGCTTGCTTAATAGTATCTACGTTGATGAGTATATTGTTTTTCTGGCAGATTTCCAATTATGCGAAAGGATTTGTTGAAAGCAACGTACTGTGATAGATTTTAGGTGAAAATTATCATTATTAACATTATTATTCTTATTCTGACGCAATGCGATGATTGCAGGGAATTGTTTCATTAATTGTGTAGTTCCTTTTTAATCTTAAATTGTCATTTCTAACTTGTATTGTGAAATAAATTAGAAGGGGGGGACTTTTACTTAACTAACCCCTCTCGCTAAAATTTACACTTATATTCTGGGTCCGGGTTTCGGTGGAAAACCCATGATGGATTCGAGTCTCTCTCTGGCATATCTCCTTAAATAATACATATAACCTTTCAATGTATGAAAACCAGGCCGCAATATAAATCTAATCTAAATTTACATTTTCTATCTTTACCAGGGTGACTTAATTAACATTAAACTACTTTATCTTAAAATCTACGTTGTTTTAACTTTATCAATTACCAGGATGAATGCCTATAACACTTAATATAACTAAATTACTTGGACTAAATTAATCAACACATATAACAACGCCAGTCTTAATATAAATACCGTACATAAATATATTAAAATACAATACAATTAAATATATAATATAAAATAAATCACCGATATATTTCAGTGAAAATCTTACTTTAAAGTATTACAATAAGTAATATTTTCAAACAT
>JAQIXG010004296.1:0-13154 GCA_034700105.1 Oconnorella tubifera
GGTTAAAATATGAATGTTTTTATTGAATTTTTTGGATTGAAATTTGAGTAACCCCCCCCCCCCATAGTAATTAATTTGCCTAATTGAAATTGTTATTTTTCCCCCCCAAAAAAAAGAAGTCATAATTTTTGGATCGCCCCGGTCGCTTTGCGTTCGGTCTAGATCCAGTGCATCACGTCTACCGAACTTTACCTGGAGATGGAAAAGTAACCAATTACAATGAAAGCAGTTGCAACCAGTTCAAACCGGTTCATGAAGAGGGGTCATTTTACTGCCATCCCCCCACCCTCCCCCATTACAGGCTTACCGTTTTCAGTTTTTAAAAAAACCTACTTTTGCCACCCCTGGGTGTGAGTGGTGGGGTGGTGTATAAAGTTAGTATTTTCAATGTGATACTAAAATTCAATGATATATACTTGAAGGGCGGGGTATATATTATAAAGGTGGCATCAATATACTTTAAATTTTTATCCATACTGATTGAAAGCATAAAGCAAAAACTGAAGGGTCACCCTCCTCCCCCCCTTAAATGCTATAAAAAATGTTTAATTATTTTTATGATATGACTACATTTTTCTGACAATAAATAATAATTATCATTTGGTGATAATAAATTAAATTATCTTTCTAGTCTTGTTTTCATTCTACAGTCAATAAGAATGGCTCGTTCAGCCTCCGTGCTGTCCTCCTCGGGGGGCCCCTCGGGGGACGCCTGGCCCCGCTGGCAGATCGCCCTCGCAGTGGGAGCCCCAGTCGCCCTCGGGGCCGCCGCGGGTATATGGTACTACAGGTCCCGACGCACGACGTCGACGGGCCTCCAGCCCCTACCGGCTCGTAAGAAGCGACAGGGGGATGAGCAGGGGACGGAGGGGAAGGCGGAGGGGGGGAAGGATACCTCGCCGGGGATAGGGGAGGTGGTCGAGGTAGGGGAATTGTTTTGTTTTTTAGGTGGTTTTGTGATTTTGTACCTTATTTATTCATGATAAGCAATTATGCGATTAATTGCAAAAAATGATTAAATTAATTGCATCATTATAATGAGACTTAATAATTGTTGGAAGGGTTAGGTTTAGAGTTAAAATTACTATTATTTTAGGTATTATATTAATTTTGGTTAAATTACTTGAAGTAGAAGTTGATGTGATAAACAAAACAAATACTACTTGTTCTTATTACATTTATAAAATATTGAATTTTAAATACTTACTCGTTTGCTTTAGTTTGCTTATTAAAATACAAATAGAACACACATTTTATTGACAGAGCAAAAACAATTAAACAATACTTCAAACAAGTGTTGCAAATAAATATTTAATTAACTGAGTTTAAACAGATTAAAAGTGTCTGGGGAAACTTATAAATATTATATTATAGAAAATATTGTAAAAATTACTCTTCATATTGTCTCAAGGTCTAAATGATTTTATTTAGACTCCGATACAGAAAGCGCAGAATGTAAAGAACACGGGTAATAAATATTTCAAGGGAGGAAAGTTTGACAAAGCGATACGCTGCTACACGGAGGCGATAGACTTGTGTCCTGCGGACAATAAAGATGACATCGCGACGTTCTATCAAAACAGAGCGGCAGCGTACGAACAACTGGTAGTTTTAGATTTGTTGTGATTTACGATGATTTTAGGAAGAAATTAAGTCCAAATCGCCACAAACTGATGTTGAACCCTGATTCTAAACCCTGATTGTGCCCTAAAAATAACCTAAACCACAAGCAGACTAACCAAAATCCTAATCATATTGTAACCCTAAACAATGCTTACACAAATTTGTACAAACTGATGTTTAATTCTAATTGTAAACTATAATTGGACTTTAATAATAACCCTAATCCACAAGTAGACCTTAATCTTAATATTTTAACCCTAAGCAATAATTTGTAACCTTAACCCTAATTTACGTGAGTTAGTATCGAAATGCTTTTTTATAGAACCCCTAATTGTTATAGGACGGACATTTGATAAATGAATACTGTAAGTTTTCTTATCATTATCATTGTAGCTCTTGTCTGTATGTTATAAATCATTATTTGGTTTAATTATATGTTATCATAATTTATCATCATCTTCTGTCGTCATTATATGATGTCAGCATATGATGTAAATATTGTAGAAAGACTATGATATGGTTATAAAGGATTGCACTGACGCGTTAGAACACAATAGTCGTTATGTTAAAGCGCTATCACGTCGCGCCAAAGCAGCGGAACATAAAAACGATCTCGTTCAGTCACTAGAAGGCTAGCGAAAGTTTTATTTATTCGTTCAAAATGTTTGCATTTCAAAATTATTACGTAATTTTGAATGGAACATTTTATTTTTTTATATTTGAACAACGCGAATATTAAATTTAGATATTTTTTTGGTTTTATTACTTTTTATATTTTAATTTCTTATTCATTCGCAGTACGTAGATTGTAGTTTTATTGATTTCTAGACATCACGGCAGTGTGTATTTTGGAGAATTTTGGCAATCAGCAAAGTCTATTAATGGCTGATCGTGTTTTGAAAGATTTGGGTCGGTCCAGGGCCAAGGAAAAATTTAAGGTTTTAATTTCTATACTTTTTATTATATTGATTTTATTTACTGTAAAAATGATTTAATTAATTTAACTTTGCCAAAGTTATTTTATTTTTGTTTCAAAGTTGAATTTTTTTTTTTATTATAAACTTTGTCATCAGACTCGTGATCCTCAGAATCCATCAAATCAGTTCATCCGGAACTATTTATCTGCTTTTGCCAATGATCCTCTACATGCCGATCCTGCCAAGCAGCGACAGGATAACTTGCCAGCGGATAATGACGAGAAAGAGAAATCAGAGGAGATGGAAAAAGACTCGTTGAAAACCAGGTATGGTTGTTTGGCATGTTCATTTGTCAAGGGTGCAGTGTTCTAAGTTTAACGTCTGGATTACCGTATTATATGAAAGATATCTGAGACGTAGTTGTCAATTTAAGCGTCTTACTAAAGGGTGCAGCTAGTTACCTTTAACGTCTGGATTACTGTATTATACTAATGATGTCTCGGACAAAGCTGTTAATTGTATCGTTTACTAAAAGGTGCAGCGTTTGTTATTTTCGAGTTTGGGGGATACTTTTACTGCAAATTTTTGAAATGTAATTTTTTAAATTTAAAGTGATAAACTTTTTTAATATTAAATATATTTAAGTATTGTTTATTCTGTAGTTCCTACAGCAGAGCCCTACAATCGTTACATAAAGGAGACTACGGAGACGTCTTGAGACTGTGCACGAATGAGATTGACCTTGAGACTACGCCTAACCTTGCGGAGGCGTTGCTGCTGCGCGCTACATTCTACGCGCTACGAGGAGAGATGCAGAGCGCTATGGACGACTTTGAGAAACTGCTCAATATTAATAACATTGATAAACGCGTACGTAGTTTGTATTGATACAAGGTTAGGGTTAGGGTTATAGTTTGTATTTATATAGTTGTAGAGTTAGGTGTAAAGTTTCTATGGATATGGGTTAGGGTTAGGTGTGTGGGTTTTATGGATAAGATTTTATCATATTTTTATCAGTTTTACAACATTAAATTAAAAAGAAAATTTATTCCCGAATGAAAATTATTTACTGTACATTATATACAATTGTAGATTTGATATTTTATGGTATATTATACAATTTTGAGATGTTTTGAATTTATTATTGGTATATTATTCATATATTAGAAAATTTTGACATATTATACAATTTGTTATATTATACAATTTCGGTATATTATATAATTTCAATATATTGTACATTTTCACAATATTCAACATTTTTAATATATTATACAATTCTCAGTATATTATAGATTTTTGGTATAATATTATACAATTTCGGTGTATATACAATGTAGTTCGATACTTTATGCGTTATGCAGATTCGTTCTAATGCGTTGGTCAAGCGTGCATGCGTACGCATGCAGCTCGGTGACTTGGATGCGGCATTAGAAGAATTTGATTCAGCAATTAAACATGACTCTGAAAACTCAGATATTTATCACCACAGAGGCCAGGTAGGGGGGGCGTTGAAATATTGTTTCTGTTCTAAAGGTATAAAGTTTTTATTTCAAGAATCAAAATTAATTCAGTTTTATACTCGAATGCTTTGTTATTTAGAAATGGTAGAGATTTCACTTATCACTTGATTTAACAAAGGGTCATTAAATGGTTTTTGTGCTTATGTGACATCGTGTGTGAACCAAATAAAATTATTTCATATAGCTATATATAATGAATATTTAGATAAAAAATATTTGTCAGTAAAAATTACAAAGTTGATAAGAGTAAAATTTATAAGCGTGTTCAGGGCCCCCCCCCCTATATTTAAGAATTCTCAAAATAATAGAATTCATTTCTATTTAGCTTTTTTTTTCTATTTTTCATCAGATTCAACTTTTGATTGGGAGATTTGAAGAGGCCGCTAAAGACTTTCAGAAAAGTGTCGACCTCAGTCCCTCGACATTTGCTATGACCCGTGTACAGAAGTGCTACGCGGGTATGTCTGTCTGTATATCTCTTCGTATGTGTGCTTCTGTCTCTCTTTGTATGTCTCCGCTTGTATCTCTCATTGTATGTCATCCTATATCTCTCTTTGTATGTCTACCTGTATCTCTTTTTGTATGTCCGCGTGTATCTCTCATTGTATCTGTTATTTTATCCGTTCATCATTCTCATCATCATCATGATGATGATATTATGATTAAGTTTTACGCTATAGATATTCGTCTGGCCATGAACAGGGAGGGATCAGAGACAGGGAGGGGGGTGGATGAAGCTATGAGTCAGTTTGAGAGAGTCATTGAAAAGTTTCCTAATTGTGCCGAAGGATACGGACTTTATGGACAGGTCTTTAGCGGCCTATAGGTTTAGGCTTTATTTTCTTATTTTTATACTAACTTTAGAGCAATAAACAGATAAAATGAACATTAGCTAGATTAGCGTTTATAAGAGACAGCAGATTAGCTGGTAAGGTTGCAATTATTTCTAAATATAACGTACAAAAAATATACAATTTTATCAGAAATATGTTTCTATTCTCTGTAGATTCTTGTTGAAGTAAAGAAATATAAGAAAGCAGATGAGAATTTTAAGAGAGCGCAAGAAATAGAACCTGATAATGGAAATATATACGTGCATCGGGGGTTAGTATAGAAAACATTCTGGACAGCATCTGTCTGTCTGTCTGTCCGTCTGTCTATTATATACCTAATATGTCTATATATCTATCTAATATATCTAATCAAATCTATCTATCTCTTTATCTAGCTATCTATCTATCCGTTGTTTGTCTGTCTGTGTATCTATTTCTATCCATCCATTCATAAATCCATCTATCTTATATATCTGTCATCTTTCTATCCATTCATCCATCCATCTTTCTATCCATTCATCTATCCATCTTTCTATTCATCCATCCATCTATCTTATCATCCAGATAAATGATGGTTCAACTAATATAGACTGAATAAACTAGACTGCTAGTATTGATATGTTTTCTGTTGTAGACTCTTGAGACTTCAATGGAAGCAGGACATAGACGAAGCAGCGCGACTGATCACAGAGGCGATACAAGTAGAGGACAAGTGCGTCTTTGCTTATGAGACACTGGGCACTATAGAGATACAGAGGTTAGTAGAGTGTGCGGAGAGAGAGAAAATGAGGGTTAAGTTCATTTAGATTTGGTTAAGGTTAGGGTTAAGATGAGATCAGATTGTAAAATAAAACTATTTAAAATTATAATTAAATATATGAATCAGATTAATACAGATTATAAATAAATCTGTTTTTTATTTGATATTTTATATTATAAATAAAATAAAATATAAAATAAACTATATAAAAGATTTGTCTCTGTTACAGGGGTTGTTTGGATCGTGCGGTGGATTTATTCAATAAAGCCATTAACTTGGTCAAAACTGAAGACGAGATGACTCATCTATACTCTATGCTAGACGCTGCAGTAGCCCAGGCCAGGGCAGCCCAGAGGCTAGGCATACATCTGCCCATGATGTAGGCTAGTAGGCTAGGCATATATCTGCCTATGATGTAGGCTAGTAGGCTAGGCATACATCTGCCTATGATGTAGGCTAGTAGGCTAGGCATATATCTGCCTATGATGTAGGCTAGTAGGCTAGGCATACATCTGCCTATGATGTAGGCTAGTAGTCTAGAGGCTAGGCATACATCTGCCTATGATGTAGTCTAGAGGCTAGGCATACATCTGCCTATGATGTAGGCTAGTAGGCTAGGCATACATCTATCTATGATATAGACTAGTAGTCTAGAGGCTAGGCATACATCTGCCTATGATGTAGGCTAAGCTTACATATAGGCCTATGTTTAGGCTAGGCCTACTTCTAGGCCTATGTTTGAGGCCTAGCTTGCTGCCAGACATTTAAATCTTAAAGTATTCCAGTGTTGATACAGTGCAATGATGAGTGGGAGGGGGGGGGTTAAGAATTTTAAGGTAAATAGAATCATTTTTTTTATTGTATAGAAATGAATGTAGTAGCCGACTCGTCTGTGGGTCCTTTTCATAAAAATTGTCCCCCCCCCATCCCTTCACCTTTTTACCCTCCCTCTTTTTGTTTACAATACTACAAGAATATACTGACATTTTTATTTTAAAAGAGTCAGAGAGAGAGAGGTAAATGTTCAAATAAAACTATCACTCGTCTCTTTCAGTCTCTGTTAATAGCGCGTTCACTTGTAAACGTTATCGTCGTTTGTTAGCGTCATCGTAGCTGTATCGTTTTGTAATTGCGTTCATCGATGAACGGTTCGCTCGATTTTTCTGAAACTTGTTTTTACTTACTTCTTGACATCAACTTTTGAAAAATGAGCCGGACGTTAATTGTTATCAACTGTGTTTCGATCGTGAATGAAAGCATTGGACGTTTATCAAACATTTGTATCTTGTTTATCTGCTGTTTAGCTCGTTTATATCGAATATTGTCATAATATTACAGGAAAATAATAAATATGTTGATTGATATTATAGTCGGTAATTTTGTATAATATATATAATATTCTTATCACAAAAGTAGCCTTGTAATAAATCTTACCCCCCCCCACCACCCTCAACCTCATTTCTTATTGCTATTTGATCATTTACATCTAAATATAGAGCATCTAAAACCAGTTACCGGAAATTTACGGGTTAGAATTAGGGTTATGTTTATCATTAGTATTAGTGTTTGCCCGAACCGAACAATATATTTCCGAAAACTGTTTAATGAATAGCTATTTTTAGATATGCTATATTTAGAAACTGCGCAAAATCAACTAGAGAATGGAAGTATGCCATTGTACTTTGTAATAAATTTTTATTGCCATCAATTTATCCAAATTATACATCATCATTTAAATATAATATACCCTTGTCAATTTCTTCAAAAACATTTTGCTGTTTCTTTCAAGACATTAAAAATTAAAGAATTAAAAGAAAATATTATTAAGACAAGAAAATAAATAAGACTTTAATAAAAGTATCCAAAAAGATCATCATTTTATGAGATAAAGAGAATAAAAACTAATCAACTATTAACAGTCCTAATATCGCTAGAGTCTTTATGCCTATTAGTACTGCCAGCCAATAGCAGCCCAGAGTCTGATTTATTTGAAGCGGAGGTGGGACCGGTAGAAGGGTTTTTTCGCTGGATGGAATCTGCTCAAATTAAAAACGGTTTTTTTTAATGCAAAAACCAACAATAGAATTTATTACGATTATAATTGCACGACTTGTAAATTTTATGGTAAGGGTTTGAATTATGAATCGGGTTTGGGTTAGGATTGAAGTGTTAGGGTTAGTACTGGGATTAGGGTTAAATTATAGGTTATTAAATGAATTTAAGGGCCCATCTTATTGAAATTGAATTTTTTATAATTTTTTTCATTAAAATTTAAATTTTGTTACTGTTGTTATCTAACCTTCAGAAGCAGTACGTAATGAAGTGGATGTCTGCGAGGATGTCTCTATGTATCTCTGCGTGTCTTGCTCTCCGTCCTCCTCCCCCCCTGATGACAGAATCTGATCCTAATTTATTCAAAAAAAAAAAAAAATTATCATTCATTTTTAAAACCATCATCATATTATCATCATCATAACCATCATCATCATATTATCATCTTAATCATTATCATTATCATCATGATCACGATCGTACCTCATCATCTTCATCTGAGCTAGAATCACTTTGCCCTATATTCTCATTGACTGTAATGCATTGAATGTTTGCTATACTCTCAGGCCAGAAGCGCTTGGCTGACCGACTGGTCCCTTTGTTCTTCTTTGTCTTATTAGAGTCGGTCAATGAGGATGACGACGCGTTGTCAATCATTGGCTGAAGTATGCGTCGTCGACCGTTTATAAACCTATGATAAACCGTTTATAAATATAGAACAAACAGTGTATACACCTATAATATGCCGTTTATAAGGATAAACCATTTATCAAAGTAAATAGATTAAACCTATAATAAAATGTTTATAAACTTACAATAAACAGTTTAGAAACCGATGATATGCAGTTAATAAACCTACAATAAACCGTTTGTAAACAATAAACCACTTACAAAACCTATAATATACTGTTTATAAATTTGCAATAAACAATTTACAATCCTACAATAAACAGTTTATAAATCGCTAAGAATACGGCGTTTATAACCCAACTGAAGGATGCGTTATAAACCTAGTATAACCCATCCTTCAGTTGTTACACATGAGTTACTAACCAGTTGTTAACTTGTAGAAGAGAAAGATTAGTCTGCAATGATATTTGTCTTTTTTCATCTTCAGTTGGATAAGGATGCTGTAATATAAGTATATATAAATTTTACAGTTTTTTTATTCATTAAACTCTCGTTTATACATAATAAATTCAATTAAATTCACCGCATTTCAAAGGCGGTAGAATTGTCAAGGCCCGTAGAGAAGTGGTTAGAGCGCTGGATTTTAAATCGATAGGTCCAGGTTCAAATCCCAGATAGCTCACAATTTCTCTAACTTGCTGCACTCTTTAGTAAGACGCTTAAATTGACAGCTAAGTCTGAGACATCGTTCGTATAATACAGTAATCCAGACGTTAAACTTAATAAGAGCTTAATCTTAACCCTAATTATCGTGCTGAATTACCGCAATATGTTGAAAGAGCCAAGATTTCATGATCTGTGTGGCGCGCTTTGGTAGCACGCCTCTCTTGCTCTTAACGCGGCTGTCGTCATCATCAATGTCGTTATTATAAGTCATCATTTGTGGCTGACAGTTTAGCATTGATGAGCCAACTAAGAAACAGATTTTAAAAAAATGTTTCAATTTCATTCACCAGATGGCAACATAAGTAAAAGTATTTCAATATTTATAAAAATAAATACTGAAAAACAAGATAAAGATAAACAATAAAGAAAACAAGAACAAAAAGAAAAATATAAAAAGATAGAAAGTATCGTACATAAGCTGGCCTGTAGATCAGCAGCGGTTGCCAAATTGATGTGATTCATAGGTGCAGCATTGTGTAGAATAGTCGGCATTGACAGAGCGGGGTTCAACATCGGCTGCTGAATCTAAACGCAAACAAAAATCAACTCAATCTTAATACTTATCTAATAAAGACCAGGTATTCCATCCCGTAAGGCATTAAGCTGCGTGTGATCTCAACTGAAATTGATCAGACGCACTAATCACATAATGACTTTGATTCGTATAACCATTCTTATAGTTAACAAAGACACAAACTAGAATTGATCAGACGCACTAGTCATTTTGTAAAATAACTTTCTTTCACATCAGAATTTTGACATTAAACAATTATACAAACTGTTAATCTAATATTTAAAAAAAAAACTTTGAAAAAAAATCATACCAAACCTGAATTGGTTGGGCCACTAGTCCCTGGGGGGTTTGAACCATTTGATAAACTGTCCCCCCAGACACAACCTGACCCTGGCCCAAGGTGACCACGGACGCTGGGGCGGCCCCCTGGTGTAAAAAATCTCCCTGAATTACTATATTACCTCCGTTCATCTGAAAAAAATATAATAAAATTAAAGTTTAAAAATATCAAAGTCGAGTATTTAACTTTATTTATATTTCAAAAACTAAAAAAAAAATTTACAAAAGATGATAATAATATCTAACAATACTACTAATAGCAAAACTATTATCATATTATACTACTACTATACAATTATTCCAATGCACAATTTTCACTGAAACAATATTAAATCCACTGAACACAAAATAACCGTCCAATGAAATCGCCTCTTACATGCGTCATCATCTGCGCCTGTAACGGCGCTTGTGATTGGATGTTGAGTACGGAAGCACCGCCTCCTTGCTGTCCCGGTGGCGAATCATCTTCATCCATAGAGTCTGAGCTAACGTGCACTAACTGTTCGCTTTGTAACGTCGCTTTCAGTCTTGCTTGGTAGCGCGTACAAAAGTCTTTACAAAGCTCGCTAACCTTTTCTATCTCAAGTAGATGAATGCGCAGCACTTGTATCGCTTTTATCATCTACGATTATGTGCACTATATATATATATATATAGTCTGACATAATATTATATACAGTATAGATGTATATTCAGTACATAATAAGATTACTTACATTTGAAATATATTTTTAGATATAAATATTCTCTATTTAAATTATATTCTTTATTACCCTTTCTTATTTTTACTGCCATATACTTTACTTATACTATACAATACTTATACTTTACTTATACTATACTATACTATACTTATACTTTACTTATACTATACAATACTTATACTTTACTTATACTATACTATACTTATACTTTACTTATACTATACAATACTTATAGTTATACTTTACTTATACTGTACTTTTACTTCACTCTTTCTCCATCTCCTCTCTCTCTCTCTCTAGCTCTCTATTAAAATCTACTGCTTATAAAACAGCCCTATCACTTTAGAAATAATACCTTTAGCTTGCCTAAAGCCTAAAACACTTGACATTTAAACGCAATTAACTTAAAACAATTTTTATTTCTAACTTTATTACTATTTCTAACTCTACTACTATTACAATTTCCATCAATATTACACATTATACCAGTTCATCAATCTGACTATCCTCCGTAGAATACGACTTATTTTCCATCTGACGCACAAACGTCACAATCTCTCCGTCACTTGACTCTGATGTCGGACAGTTGGCCGACTGACTCGCTCGCTCACATTTCTCAAATAACATCGTCAATAAAGCCAGCAAGGGATGCCTAACAGGGGAAACAAGAACAGCAATAAGAATAAATAACATAGTTAATAAAGCCAACAAGGGATGCCTAACAGGGGAAGCAAGAACAACAATAAGAATACATTTATAAAGTTATACGATTAAATACGATTTGATGCAGAACGCTTGAAAAATGAATTAAAAGAAAAAAAGAATAAATATAACAAAAGAAGTCTAATAAGAATTTTAAATCAATTCCAAAAGTGAATTTTAACGAATAAAATCACTGATGAATGAAAAATTCTAGATGAAAAAACAACAAGCTTAAAATTGAATTATTTACCCCATTAAATTGCCAATAATACTAACTTGACAATAATTTACAAAGAAAAAGCTAACTTATAAATGGCTTCCTTGCAAGAATCTATTTCCTGTGGATCGACTATTTCTACTTCCTCCGCATTCGGTGATCCCCCGTCATCACCCGATGCCGTTGTGCTAGATTCAAACAAAAACAAATTTATGAATAAAATAAAATAATAATTTTGAAATAAATATCATAACTTAGTCTACACTGAAGAGACTAAATAGTAATAGATAATAAATAAGTAACTTGCTGCACCCTTTAGTAAGACGCTTAAATTTGCTCTGCATCTGAGACACCACACACAATACGGTAATCCAGACATTACGTTAATATCAACTTGCTGCACCCTTTATTGGTAAACGGACAAAATGGACACGGACAAAATGGACACTGACAAAATGGACACGGAAAAAATGACCATAAAAGAGGGTAAAATGGACATCAATAAAAAAAACAGTTCGATATTGTATGTGTACAATTCATGCAAAATCTGCTCACAATGGACATCAAGAACAAAAAAAATAGTTTATTATTGTAAGAGTAACAGTCTATTCAAGCAATAATCTGCTCCAAATGACTACTAAAAAGACTATTTAAGCAAAATCTGTTCACTATTGCTATATATAATACAAAACTGTTTTAAGTAAATAGTCTATTAAAATTCTATTTTACAAGTTATTTAATTTTAAAAATTTCGTATACATGGAAGTTAAAATTTTGTCAAAATTTTTGGACATTTTTTACTCTTACAATAATAAACAATTTTTTTCTTACTATACGATGATGTCCATTTTGCCCTCTTTATAGCCATTTTGTCCGTGTCCATTTTGTCCTAGGATAAAATATCCATGTCCATTTTGTCTGTGGCCATTTTGACCTGGAATCCCCTTTATTAAGACGCTTACATTGACAGCTACATCTTCGACATCATTCATATAATACGGTAATCCAGACGTTAAGCTTAACCTTATGTAACCTTATTATGATTCCAATAAATGACACAAATCCATAAAATCCACAAAATCCACTTTCCACCTGTGTGCCTCTTCCACTTGGACTAAAGTCTCCGCCTCACTGGCAGTCGGAGCGATGGATATCGGTGTAGGCATTCCTGCCGGTAAAATCATGCCACTGGTAGCGTGGTAAAACATCGGCATGCCGGTTGCCGCCTGGTATAAAGACACCGGTACCATGTTTGACGACTGGTAGACCAGACCATCCATGGTTGACTGCATCTGTCACGGATGAATGATTTCCGGGATATAATAAGAAAATCTATGCGGCAGAACAAAACTCAAACAATAAAAATCAAGCATGACTTCAAATAAATTTGATATCGTCACATCAGCGCAAAAACTATTAAAACAGTCAATAATTCAATGATTTAAATATAACATCAATAGACAATTACCTTAGTAATAAAATCAACTAAATGCTCTTAAGAGATTGTCAACTCATTTACATGCACCCCGCAAAATATTACCCCCCCCCCCCACACATACTTCCCTCTCCTCCACCCAGCAATTAGATTAAACTCATATTACCCTTAGGGGGGGG
>JAQIXG010004297.1:0-13152 GCA_034700105.1 Oconnorella tubifera
AGGATTGTAATGGGAGGGGAAATCTTCGGGGTGGAGATCTCTGGGGGGAGGATTGTAATGGTAATGGGGGGGAAATCTCCGGGGGGAAATCACCGGGGGCGGGGAGATCTCCGGGGGGGAAATCACCTGCTCTTTAGACTAATAATGTACTAACAATGAGAAAAAACTGCTTAAACCATTAGTTTACGCTGCTATACTCAAATAAAATGCAGTATGTCGTCACTCAGTCTGTCTTGTTGAAGAATGCTTAAAAACTGATGAAAAATGAATCAAGGTTTATAATATAAGCTTTTGTAAAAAACTACATATTAATAAAACGCAATTAAACTTATACATTTTATATATGTCTTCTGAAAATACTGTACTTAAATTCATACTCAAGGAAGATATATTTAAACTACAAAATTTGACTGATAAAGGTTAATTGAAGAAGGAAACAAATTAATTAATTAATTAATAATTAAGTAATTAAATTAATTAAGATATATTAATTAATCAATTAGGAAATCTGTTAATTGATTCGTGTATTGTCATCGGATGTAGGCTTGTATTCAAAATTTCAATTCAATGGATCAATGAGAGGTTGGCTAAATATCGATGACAAGATTTGAACTACACGAACAAACAGATGAAGCTAATAAAAGTGTGGTTATAAATAGTCTCGTAACCACAATAATCTCTTATTACAGAAACACTTCCCATTTTCTTTACACATGGGTCCCTTTTTGTTACAATTTTTTCTGAGGAACCCCGATTTTAAAATAAAATTTGATTTACACATGAACACAGGATACAGATACAATACAATTAGTACCAAGTACCATACCAGTGATGTTAGTCAATGAGCTTGGCCGATCATTACGGACCTATCGTAAAGTCCTTGACCTTGCAACTCAAGTCCTACACCCTGCAACTCAAGTCCTTGAACTTGCAACTCAAGTCCTGTTCCTTGCAATGCAAGTTCTTGTAAACATTACAAGGACCAAACAATGAAAATTGTGCTATATAGATAGGTTTTATTAAATATCAGTACTTTTAGTAATCATATCAACACTATAATTACTTAGTCAATATCACACAACAACTTTAATACCTAACATCAGTTATTGTGCTTAGTTATTTTATAATTTTTGTCTAGACCTATTATAATATTATAACAGGTCTTCAATTGATAATTTGAGAGTTGACCTGAGAGACAGTAAAATAATGAAATAAATATGCAGTGCAGAAGCATATATATTATCAGTCTGTAAAGTATACATTTATATTTTCTATTACTGTTGTTTTCTTTCGGATTCGAAGACATAAAGTAAATCAATTAAATTCAATAGATTTCTATATCAATACTTTTAAAATTTTAAAAGTGAGTATTTAAATTTTTAATATAAAATATACAGGACAGGCTATACACTGCAAATTTTCATCACAACCAGCGATAGTGTGTAGTAATGCTTAACTAACTTTGCGCAACTTATAGAAACTTCTTACAACAGCTAGTCGACAATTATACATTGAAAAAATATTATTTCAATGAATCCTTTTACTAAAATCCCTAAATTCACAGCAAGGAAATCGAGTATTTCACAGAACCAACTTTAGGAAATGCAGCATTACTGGAATCAGCAACTGAATTAAATTAAACTAAGAAATTAAATCCTTGATGTGTTGATCTTGTGAATGATTGAAATCGCTGACTCAATATAAATATTTGCTTCTCAGTGCTACCAAACAATAAATCAAATTGCTGTGTCCTGTAGGCATTTAATTGAATAGCTATCAAAACTATTCTGAAGTCTCTCACAAAATACAAATAAGTTATGACTGCTTAAAATAAGTTTTGTCTACTATTGATAGCAAAAATAAATAGATAAAATTGTTCCATACCCTTTTCTGTTAAAACTTTATAGATATGATGTTGTTCAGTTTTTTTCAAACCCATTAGAAACAAATTGTAAGTGCAAATAGACTTCTTCATAATAAGATCTAGAAGTGCTCTTGAAGATTTATCATCTGTGCATTGGGATGTAATATCCTGTCTCTCTGAGTCCTGAAAGCAATCGCTTTCAAACAACCAAGCAACTAACTCGTCAATACGACTAAGCTGCCTGATGATACTAGAAAAATTCTTCTGTAGGGGTTTCAGCCAATCTAGCAATAAAAAAACTTCCGTTAAATTACTTATAATATATAACACTCACAAGCAATAAACATCTGCTGTATTTAATTTTACGTTGAAAATATAAAGTGATGATACTCTCTCTACCAATTTGTAGGCCAGTTGATAACATTTTCAAAGCTTTCTATCATTAACTCAAAGTACATTAATAACATTTGAGTTTAATTCACATCAATTTCCAAAAAACAATAAATGTACAAAAAGTGCCCAAATAAGTTATAGCAAAATGTTTAGAGATTAGTTGTTACACTACACTAACATTTAGATATAATAAAGTAATCTATATATTATAACTAAATTATAAGTGATAAAATGTATTGTGAAATATTAGATACACTAATAGGTAATTTAATATTTGATAATATACCTTGTACATCACAGATCATTGAATCTTCATTACACATTGATACCTGCAAGATTAATAAAGCAATATTCAAACAGAATACAGAACATTTAATGTAATTGAAGTCCAAGAAGCGAGTAAAAAATACAGTCATTACACATTGTTAATAGACACTACAGTGTGAGCCTAAATAAAATAACCCACTAGTAACCTTGTGATAATTAGGCTAAAAATAAATAGTTTATCTCAAAAAGTTGTAAGTTGAACTAAAAATAAAAATACGACTTTAAACTACTAAATTTCACTTTGGTATCTCAATGCTATGTTATAAAGATTGTACAAAAAACCTTAAATTTTCAACTTAACCAAACCAGTATTTTCAGCTTATTTAAGTTTATTAACTGCCTAGTTAAGATAATTGGTTGTCAAATATTAGTTAAATAATAACCATTAAAACTAAATAACTACTAAAACTATGGGGCAATTCATTCGCAAAATATAGTGTGCTTTACATCATAGTTATAAAATGAAAACTGACGAGCAAGAGATTTGCGATGAATTGCCGCAAAACTTCATGAACATATCTGTATCAGCATCCAGAAAGAAATTATAGGCTCAAAACGAAATAAATAGAAGCTATTTTTGTTACAATATGAAGCTTGCAAGCTAAATAAATCGGGTTGACTAATACGCAGGTATTTGATAGAATTAAAAGCTAACAAAGAATACAGCTCTTGCAATTCAAGACTGACATAATCATGACTTCATAATAACAACTTCATTAAGATACACATTTAAACTTAGAATAAATGTGATCATTACTTTAATACATTTGGCAGAAACTTTTTCACTTTCATGTAAAAGCTAAGAAGAGACCTTGATAAGGCCAGCAGTTTCAATTGAAAACATCAGTGACTCACTCTACACAAAGGGCACATAATGCAAGGGCTACCTTTGATATGAACCTTTAGTAATTTCAAGATTAAATAAATAATATTAAATTTTTTTTTTATTATATAACGATTATTCAATAATTATTTCCATAATTATTATATAATCTCAACGTTAACTTTCACATCAACATATATGACCTTAGTTTGAGTTGACATCGTTTGACTGAGCATCATGTCACCAGAAAGAGTTTGTCCAAGAGTCAGACTACGTATTCCTTCATCCAGGTCGTTCCTGGTCCTGGTCCTGGCTGTCTCCACCTGAATTTGTAAATCAACCTGCCTGCAGTTTCCTGTATATTCCGAGTAGTGCTCATAGCTCTTAAACCATTCGCGCAGTTGAGCACATTTGATGAGAGCAGTTGACGAGAGCCGTTGGTTCTCATTTATATCCGGGTTTAGGAACAACTGTGTTGCACGGTTACATTTCAGAGAAAATTTTCCTGCCAATAATCATCAAAGGCATCTAACACAGCAGTTTAATGAAAAATAAAACTTTACAGTCTTTTACAACATAGAAGTTTTTTAATTTCTGAAAAATCATCATTTTTAACCACAGAAACAATATTATTATACTAGAGGCCATATTTCATGTTATAGATGCCAAAGAGAAAATTCTCTGGCATCTATAACACGAAATATGGCCTCTAGTATAATAATATTGTTTGTGTGGTTAAAAATGATGATTTTTCAGAAATTGAAAAACTTCTATATTGCAAAAGACTGTAAAGTTTTATTTTTCAATTGCAGGACCAATGAGAAAATTCTCATTGGTCCTGCAATTAGTGTTATTAAAAAACTCAAGTTTATAATCAAATGAAACTGCAGCCACTGAAGACAATATAAAAATATACAAATTAACAATAGAACCGCTATGGTCCAACAATGCAAATCATTGTGTGGTGGTGAAAGAGTCTAGGACAATATTCCCCCTGTCAATATCCCCCAGGACAATAGACTCTGGTCAATATTCCCCAGGTCAATAACCCCCTGGTCAATATCCCCCAGTCAATATCCACCCGGTCAATTCCCCCAGTATTAATATACCCCAGATCAATATCCCCCTATTCATAAAATATGTCTACTATCTAATTTGAAAGATTACAGAATAATACATCATTACTTATTTCAGATATATTATAAGTAAGTTACATAATTATAGAAAGTTATTACAATTTAACTGTAATTCTTCTTTGATCTATACGCAAATAAGAACATATTAAAAAATTTGTGCTGATTCTTACTTTTCATAAACTGATTCATAAACTTTTTAATCATTTGAGTAGCCTAAATTTAATATTTGAAGCATTTTCATAAAATTGAATTACTAATATTGTCAAATTCTGTATTCATATCACCTGTGTAAAATATTAACTACTATTGCTTATCCATTTCTAATATGAGTTGGATTTGTTAGAGATATTGAAGGGGGATTTTTGGAAGGGATATTGACGTGGGGGGAAATTGATGCAGGTGGAAATTGACAAGGGGAAAATTGACAAGGGGCAAAATTGACTGGGGAAAATTGACAGGGGGGAAATTGACCAGAAGAAATTGACCAGGGGGAAATTGATCAGAAGGAATTGTCCTGTTACCGGTGAAAATTACTAATTTACTTGTAACGAATAATGTATATGATATTATGTTTCTTTTTCTCTTTGACAAAAACAAAGATGCAAAATATATAGAATCTAAAAATGACATATACTTGATCTGTGTATAAAATCAGAAAGTAACTGAACTAATAAAACAAATCACATAAACTTTACTGACCATTCCATTCTGAAAGCTTGGCTCTTTTAACTGCGAGTATCGACTGCTCAGGGGCATCAAAGTTCTCTGCCTAAAACAGTGTTTGACAATAATGAACATTTATTTTATGTACACAATATACATATATACAATATATACAAGGGAACATTATTCTGTATATTATGAAGCTGATTGAATAGCTTGAATTTAATTTTTGCAATTGTTTGTATATTGTATATAAAAATGAAATAGTTAAATCTACAAGGGTGAATTACAAAATTTATATAGGCCTAATAAGATTATTAACAAATCAATATAAGGTCATATAATTGGAGTGGGTTGTGTTGACAAAGTGAAAACTGAAATAGGTAATTAATTGGACAGTTTTACCATTTTAAATACATAATACATGATGTCGCATTGGATAGAGAGAGAAGAGTGATATTATTCAGAAACAAATTCCAAAAACATTGAGATAAATAAATTTCTAAGTTGTTATATTATGAATTTGAATCAAGAAGTACTTTATAGATTAATAATAACTTAAAACAATCAAATAATATCCAACTTTAATAATGATCTGCCGTAGGACACTCCCAGGGTCATCATATGCATTACAAGTCAGCAGTGTTTCATATCATATGCGAGGAGATAAGTTGAAACAATATTGAAGGGTGGGGGGGGGGTTGAACAATTATTTTTATGTATAATTTCATTTAATAAATTAATTGCATAATTTCTCTTCATTTTCTATTTTTTGTAATTAACTATTTTGCAGTACCTTTGCGCGGTGGGAGGTAATCGAAGTAGAATCGGGAGGAGAGCTTATTACTTTCCACAATTATTTTTAAACTTTATTTTCACTCCCTGGAGGTATGCAATTTTTTGGAGTTGGTCTGATAATGGCAGGTTAAAAGTGGGATGGTGGGGGCAAATTTTTTTACTTAAAATACTCGTTGTTAACAAAGATTTTGTTATCACTCCATTGGGATCACACAATGGAGTAATAACTTATCAAAAAAGTGACCTTGCTTGGATCAAGGGGAAATTTTTCAATAAAATTTTCATGATGTATGCTTATGAGAAACATTACTTTTCACTCACTCTAAGTAATAAATTTTTTTTGGGGGGGGGGAAGGCGAGTTACAGAATTTCTTTTAAAACTTTTATCTAACAATTTTATCTTCTGAATAGGCCTACATATGCTAGTTATTCATAACAGCATTCCAAGTTATCACAACTTGCCTTTTAAGGGAAATTATGTTTTGTTTAAATTCTATTGATAGTATCTTATATCTGATATAGAAAACTGAAAGTTTCACTTGCTGCAACAACATCATCTTCTTACATAATGATTCTATTGTGGGTGAAGATGGGATGACTCAATAGGGAATAAAAAAGTTAATATTATATCTATGAACATTTAATTCCAAGTGAACATAAAATCCAAGCCATAACCCCCCTGGGAGAGCCCCCCCAGGGGAACCTTAGAGGAACTAAGTCCAACACATTTCAAGCTATACACAAATAAATGACAGTGCTTACCTCTTCTCCCCACAATGTAAGATTAACTCTTTTTCGAGTTTTATCAACAAGAGTGATCTCACGCAACTTTGAATTAGCCGGTATCTTTCTGGCTTCATGAATCATGATCAAAACACCAATCACGTCTATGAAGTAATTTTAAAAAGATTCCACAATTAAGTGATTCTAAATCTTGGAATCTATCATCAATATATACAAGTTTAAGTATACCTGTAGTAGTTATAATAGACATTAAAAACTAGATGTATTGAACACTATACAAAAATAAACATAAATATAAAATATTACAGAATGCAAGTGAGCACTTCGACTTTAAAACTTTTGCTGTTACTACTTGTGCCAACAGTTCAAAGGAAGGAAGGAAGGAGGGAGGGAGAGTAAAAATATATGATATAAAAATATTCATATATTTTGATATAAAAATTTTAATTTTTAGCTTAAAAACACGATATTTTAAAAATAAGAAACAAATAACTACAATAATATACAGCGAGCAAAAAGTTAATGAAAAGCAATAATGTAGAGATACAAATAAATTAATAGAATTTATACTTATTTCCTATTTTTCAAATTTTACAATCAAATAGGAATATTATACAATAGTTCAATATACAATGAATTATATACAATATACAGAAAATTAAAAGTTTGAACATACATGGCAAATAAAAATGCTGACAAAGGCTCAAACAATTAAAAAACCAATAAGTTAAAAAGCATCCTGGGAAACTGTCCCAAAAGTTCCCAGCACTGCAGCTGCATTTAGCTGAAATAGTTATAAAAATTGGTAAGAGATAATTTCAATCCACCCTGTTTATTGTTCCAAACACAATAACTATATAATAATATAACATATGGCAGAATATAGTAATTATTACATTATCAATTTTCTTATGAAACATGCATATCAACCACAAGTGATCATTGGTACCAAGATGCACACAGGTATCAAATAGATTTATATAAATTTAATAATTAAATAAATTTAATTAGTTATTTTCAGAATAAAATTCCGTCATTTAAAAAAGGTTTACTAGACATGTTAAGAGGTAAATGTCACTGGTCACTAAGTTTCTGCGTATCCAGTTGACATGTCAATTATCTATTTGTCTTGATATAAATTAAACAAACAAAACTGATGAATGAAGATAATTTTACAACACATTTCAACACGCAGCAGAAAGTTGAAACATTAGAAATATTAAGACTTGACAGTTTCACAAGCAAAGACTGATATTCACAGCTTTAAAAAACTAACCTAATGTATCATCAGGCTTCAATTTGTGTAGATAATTAAGTGGCACAAATTCAAACTTCATTGGAGTATCTACAGTTAAATTACATGGTAGCACTTCAGTCTCGTTAGTAAAAGTGATCTCATAGTCATTCTTAAGATCACTGAATTTCTTCCTGGCTGGCTTCAAGTAGCCATTGCTGAAGAAATAGGTCTGCAGCAGAAATGAGCACAGTATTACATACAACAAATCTGAAGCATGACGTTTTGGCGCCGCCGTTTCAGCACCGCCGTTTCGGCGCAGGACGTTTTGGCGCAGCCGTTTCGGCACAGGACGTTTTGGCGCGAGGTGTTGTGTTTAACAGAAAACACAATATAAATATATCCATATTTTAAAAACAGAATTGTTTAAAACTTAAGTACAATTCGTAGTGAATATTTTAAATACCATAAAATTATTCATAATCAATATTTTAAAATACTGATTATGAATAACATAAAACTTTCGTATTATTCATAATAAATACTTTCAATACAGAAGTGTTTAAAAGTTAAGCATAATTATAATTAATAAAAACGTTCAAAGAAAACACCACATAAACATCGCATTACTGGATTTTTTTTCAAGGCAAAAATTCAACCAACTCGAGTTGGTCTCCACACAGTTAAAAAAAACACCCAGTAGTTGTAATGTGATATTTACGTCAAGTGTGCTTAAAACGTTTTTACTGAATTTTAAACAGTACTTTTAAACAGTACTTTATTTAAAATATGAATATTTATATTTTTCTATTAAACTTCGCGCCAAAACGGTTGCGCTGAAACGTCTGCGCCGAAATGGCAGCACCCAAACGTTGCGTACCGCAACAAATCTCCCTCCTTTATCATATTGAAGATGGTTTCACTGAAAACCACTATGATATATAAATAAACCATCACCTAAAATCACGCAATATTAGTAAATTTTATGAAACGACAGTCATATTAAATAATTAATAATGTTTCTGTTTAACTAAAATAGTAAAAGTAAAAATGAGTTCTAATATATATATATAAACTTTTAATTCAACTAATAAATGGAAGCAGAAAAAGCAACAAATAGAGAAGAAAATAAGTAACTAAATAAAAAAACATGACTTAATATACACGAGTTGAAGCAAGATTGGCTGATTATCCACATAAGAACTTTATCATGCAGCTAATCATACATTAGGGAATGTAAAATTTTATTGAATGAAGATAAGCAAATTATTTAAATTTATCAGACAGGAGTATTAGATACCTTGTTGACTTCAATAACATCATAAAACTTGTCAACCTCAAAACAGGCTGCTCTTATCTCTCCAGAATCGTCCAACAGATGCATATAAAAATAGGAAACCGCTCCCAATCCATTATCAAATTGTTTTATAGGTGATTTTTTAGTAACACGTGCACGTATTTTCCATCTACAATCAACAATACAATCATCCATCAATTACTAAATAAATGATTACACCCATTATCCTTGGTCACAAGGTTTGTGCCTGTGATCCTTGAGGATATCTTTATAAATCATGGTTTTAGTTTTGGTATGAGACAAGTGCCTCAAATGATAATGACTTCAACTTGATGTTGCCCTCAATGAGAAACATTTAGTATTGGTCTTCCTTGAAGAAAGATAAACCAAATTCTTTCCAGACCAGCGGTTTCAAAAATGTATCGCGATCCCAATGGGTGTCGCCTGACAATTTCCTCTCAAATGTATTTTTTAACTAAAAAAATGTGTTCTTTGTAGAATTTGAACAATTTCTAATTTGCAAGTTTCTACTGTGATTATGCTACGATTGTTAGTGGTTTCCTGCTATCATTTTAAGCTACTACTTCTACTCTGACTACACTGCAGCGACGTAAATTACTGATTCATTCCATAGATATCAGCTGCTTATATAAATTAATAATTTAAGTAATTTCAATTCAACTTCAATTAATTTTACGAAATGACGTACTAAGTACGTCATTTCGTAAAAATAGTTGAAGTTGCAAGATGGAACAACCCAATTAATTTTATCGTTGGGGTCGCCACAACTTGGAAAATGTTATCAAGGGGCCACAGCATCAGAAAGGTTGGGAACCGCTGCTATAGACAAGAAGTTAAGATCCAAAAACATTAACTAGAGGCTTCACTCCTTTCCACTCTTTATTTATTAGACGAGTCCATTCAAAATTGCTATTTATTAAAAATGTATTTAAATACTAGTGCATTATTGTCATTTTCCTGCCAGTGCCAAATTCCGAAATTTCTGGCATTTGGAAATGTCGATTCCGGATATGATCTGGATAGTTGAGAATTGTTGTTTAACAATCTATTTTCATGTAAAAGAAATGAATGTATATTTATTCCAAGAACTGTGACTCACATTAATCCTGACACTAACCAATTCAATAGGACATAGTGGTTTAAAAGTATCATCATCTCCATATTTAAGATAATTTCTATATTTTTTATTCATTAATGTTATGCTTATTGAAATCTGCATTAATAAATAAATTACTTGTTGATATTTGGATTTGCTAGATTGTTAGCCCTTGCTTGCGCCGATACCGTTTAATCACTTTGGGTCAAAATCTGGTACAAACCAATTTGCGAATCAAATGTTGATTAAGCCCTACTAAATACTATACAAGTACCTAATCAAATGAGCCATTGGAATAACCATAATTTGGTAATGACCGGTATGACGTCATTAAATCTGATTATCGGATTTTCACAAATCTACCCGCCACATTAATAAGCATCCGTTTCAAGATCAAAAAGTTGCATGTTCAAATCACATCTCGGTCAGAAAAAATTCAATTAATTTAATAATTCTTTTAACAGGATATTAATTTTAAAAATATATAAATGTAAAATAAAAAATTATTTTACAGATGTCATTATTTCTAATTGACAAAGTTTCAAACTAGCATAAGAATACTGCGTGGCTTAGCGGTAGTGCGTCCGATTCAAGATCAGCAAGTTTGCTTGTTCAAATCCCACTATAGATTAATCAGCAAAAATCACCACATTGTGCAAACTAAAGGTAGAAGCAGAAAATTGTTCAAATAACCTCTTTAAGATATTATAAATCAATTGTGATATAGCCACATCCTGGCAAATTTGTCTAAAAGATGAATTTTGACGTTTTTTGTGAACGATTTTTATATGTAAATATTGCACTATAAATACTCATTGTGCGTGACGCCCGATAGCAACAAATCTAGAGCTTAGTTACGAGGTGATCGCTCATCAAAACAAAAAGTTTGCTGTATTAAAAAATATTTAAAATTTATTTCTGAATTATTTCATTTGTTTCATATAATATTGATTTAGTTTTATAATAATTATTAAATGCTTTTTATTAGACAGTGTGGTAGTTAGTAATATCATAGTTTATTGCAAAAATGTACTTTATTATAGTATTTGGGGGATGGGCTAATTGATAGATTCTTTGCAGAAACTCGTTTAATTTTTGTGAAACACAGTAAAACAGTTGCAAAAGCGATAGAACAGAAAGGCTTTGATTGCTAGGAAAGATATGTGTAGAAATATTGTTCCCACCCCCTCAAATTTTGAGTGAAATAAATTTTGAGTGAAATTTTTTTGAAATAAATTTCACAAATTTATTTTAAAAAAATTGATGGGGATAGAAACGAAATTTCTTAACATATCTATGCTAGCAATCAATACTTTTCTATTCCACCACTTACTCTTTCTTTTCACTGCGTTTCTACGAAATTGAATGAAATGAGTTTCTGCAGTGCCTCTTATGTTATACGGCTAATTCGGTACAAAACTACTTCGGTACATAATGTAATTAGGTTATAAATTAGGGTTTGGTTGTAACTGTGAATTAGCAATTGGATCTTATAATGATTTTTGGGTTATATTTAAATTCTAATTAATATTATAATTAAATTAATAACTGTACAGACTAATACAGAAATAAGTCTGTACAGTTTTTGACTGAAATCTTTTTTCACCTAACTCGGTATAATCTGATTTACGTTGTTATACAAATATGATACTTTAACTGGTATGTTTTATTTTTAACAGTATGTATAATTTATAAAAACACAAAAAGCTGAAAGGGTACAGGATAACCTAACAAGCAATGGCAACTCTACTCGAATGTGGCCATGTTTATTCTGTTGCAAATCTCTGCAAATCTCATGGTGTGGCTGTCAGGAATGTTCATAGCGTCCTTTGATGACACTGAAAGACAGCTTGTAGTTCATTCTGTCATCCTTCCATACAACTTATTTTGCGTACAGCTCCTTCATGTCCAGTGGAATGTTAACTTTGTCTGACTCAATGGGGAACATTTCTAGGATATAATATAATATTGCAGGCATCCTCATATCCGGTGAACATGAACATGATTAAGTGGGTCCAGGTGTAAGATAATCAACTGATCATGTGATTAGTTACGTGTAGCGTGTCCAAAACTAAACATTATTATGTGATAATCGGAGAGTAACTATTCCATATGTAAAGGATTATATATAACTCGTCATATTGTAAAGTGTTTAAGTGTATAATCAGTCTAGGACTGTTGGTCTCAGTATATCGCTTAAAACTGATGTTGCATGCAAGTATAATTGATGAGTCTGACTAGAAACTGTTTATATAATTTTTACATTTTATTCGTGTTCATGTTTCAATTTTTTTTAATATGTAATCTTTTTTGCTATTTTTATACTTATTTTATTCTGTGCTAGTGGCATATTGTATTGCTTTGATTTTGTGATTTTAGTAATAATATGATCTTGATAACCAATGTGAATTACAATAAAAAATATATAGAAATGTAATATTGTAGTCTACAAATTCTAATTCCGCCTCAATCATTTTTATGATTGTTCCGGTTCCAAGCCCGGGTAAAGGACGGGGGGAATAGTAAACTGTGACAATAGTATACATTATATGACATGTAACATGTACATGACATTGTATTCTCAAATGTACAAAACAGCAGTAGACAAATATGTGTTAACTCCGCCTCAATCCGTTCTAGATTGTGCCGGTCCCAAGCCTGGAGTAAGGAGAAGGGGGCGCTATATTTCTAATAAATATTCTAAGTGGGTAATTCATTAACCCATCAAGGAGATCTCGACAAATCAACCTCAACTA
>JAQIXG010004298.1:0-13151 GCA_034700105.1 Oconnorella tubifera
AGAGGATCTTTTATTGTCCCGAGTGATCCCGAAGGTTAGCCATTCCAGACTATGTTTTTATCCATTTGATTTTATCCCTCACTCGGGAATGAAGTACCGAGTATTTCTTTAAATTTAAAAAAATGTAACAATGATCATCATCATTATGATTATGATTGTTTTCCGTGTTATTTTTTGAGGGATAGATTTCAGAAGTACCTGTCCTCAAGCTAGTTTACACTATTTCTAGTTTATATTTTAACAGTTCTTATAATAATTATAAGCTGATCCTACTTATTTAGCTCTGTTGGATCAAAATTTTTTATTTTGTAATTTTTTCTAGTTTCAAGAAACACTGATATAAAACTAAATGCATTTTGCATATAAGCTTCATTGTCTTGTGTCGGAAAATATTCAGCCGGGTCCAATCAGGATGCGTTAAAAAATGAAATGTAAAAATGAATAAATTACAATGATTTTCAGTAAAGTATTATGTAATTAAGACTTAACTTCAGAAGTATTAGAAACAAGATTTATTGGATCTCATCAACTCAGTTTATTGCTTCATTAGGCTTTTATTTAATTCGTTCGTTTGCTAAATTGCTTTTTGTTTTTAATTGCATTTATTCTTTTTACATTGCATTACAGGCTTCTTAACTTGGTTTAATGTCTTTCAGTTTTTACGATGTTTTAATCACGATTATTTCCGTTGGCTTTAATTTAATAGTATTAATTATTTAATTGTATTATATGATTTATATGCGCTGAGCTTAAACAATCAGTTGAATATTTGTAATTTAATTATTTTTAAATGAAGTTCATTTTTAATCAATGAACCTTTAACCAATGAACCTAAAAATTTTATACATTTTTAATGAATGAAATTTTTAATCAGTTCATTCAAATCAATGAATGATTTTGGAATCTCTCTGATTCGTTTATTTAATCTGTTGTATCATTTATTTCAAATTAAAAATCAATGAATTGTTATATCAGCCATTTAACCAGAAACTTAATGATTATAATTTTATAAATTACATAATTAATCATAATTATAATCTTGAAATTTAATTTATTGTCAGATCGAATTCATGTACAGAATATTTTCAATGAATTATTAGTCATACAAAGTCATGATCATTACAAAATGTATAAAAGATATATTTCTAAAGTCTGGTGTTAAATAAATAAATAGGGAAATTAAGCTTTTCTAAATATTCCTTACTGTTCTTGTTTTAAACTTGATTTATATTTATTCTGTGACCAATTATAATTCTTTTTCAAAATTAATTTATACGCTTGAATATTGTAGTTTATAATGTTGTTAGTTAAACGTAAAAACAGTTTACGTATAGAATTCTTATCTTAATGTCTTTTGCACGATTCTTGTTTACAAAACTAGTTTTGTAATATTGAAATTAAAATGTATAAATTTTAAAGTATTACGTACTTTACGATTACAAGTATTTAAAGTTTCACGAGTATTTCATCGGACCAGTTTATTGTGAATTAAAAAACCTATTATTGAAATACTATTTGTAATTTATCTAAAACTCAAATCGGTTTCATTTCTGATTTTTTTGCTATATACAGATTCTTGTATAATTTGTTAATTTGTTGGTCATACCATCTGGAAATATTATTCTGTGATTATATAATATTTAGTACTAGTTTTTTCACTGTTGATCTTATGACTCGCTTTGATGAAAGGCTAAAGACTTGTTGTTAATTATTAATAAAATGTAATTACATGGCACTTATTTATATAATGAATGTTGTATAAATTACACGTAGAGTTTAGTTTAGTAATGTTGTAATTCGATTTAATTACTTATATTGCGCTTGCATTGACATTCAGTTGTTAATTAGTCAAATTCAATCTTTTTAATGCATTGATGCAAAAGTTTTCACTTATAAGTAATTATTTATTTCAAGATATTGCTTATTTACAAGAAACTTTTTTACAGTTTATTATTACGGCGTTTCACTGGCATATTATAAGGAATAAGTGCTGATATTAGCTGATCAGTTAGCAACAAATGGCTGAGTGGTTAGAGTCCCTGACTTTGTACCAAGATGGATTTTTATTTGAAAAAAAAATTAAGAATATTTTGAGATCAGAAAATATTTGGTATTTACAAATAATAATTTATCGTTTACTATCCCGACAGTATAATTAATAACTCTGGTTTTTTAATTTCTGAACTTTTCTGCTTGATGCTCCTGAACTTTTGTACTACGACGATCTTTTTCAGTGAATTTTGTTCGTAATAATGATTTTTTAAAGGAAACTAGTTTCTGCACTTCTTTTTTTATGACAATGATGTTGTTATTACAAATAATTTTATCCAATTATTTGAATCTCTAATTTACAAAAGTGGCTGGCATTTATGAATTGTACTCGGTAAATTATTAGATATGAGACTTTCTTGTTTGTAGATATTTATTGTTGATGTAGGCCCTATTTTATATATTTAACATAATTAACAATTATGATTAAAATTTAAGCATTGAAATGTTCACAGTTTCTTTGTAAGCAATCTGTTGATTTGAAATTTTGAAACGTATCATATATTGAAATATAGTTTTGTCATCATTTTTTTTAATACAGTGCTTACAATTTTACTTGCAGATGATATAAAAGTAAAAATTAATCAAATATGAGTCTTGTTAATATTGCTAAATTAGTTTTAAAAATTGAAATGTATGAAATTTGTGTTATTAGTTTATTTGTTAATATTCATTCGGCAGATGAGAGCATATTTATATTAAAGTAATAAAGCAAAATGTGAGAAAATTAGCAAGCATACTAGTAAATTCAATGTTAATTAAATAGGCTATTTATTAAGCCTAAGTTACCCTTAGATATAATTGCATTATAAGCATCTTACCAAATATACAATAATCTAGAGATGTACAGTAACCTCAAGTCTTTGTAGTTTTGAATTAAATCCACTTTCAGAAATATTAAATAATGAATCTCAGTTACTTCATTTCAAGCGATTGTAATTAGAGTCTTGCATATTGTGAGACTAAAGTTATTCGAATATACAGTATCCGAACATACAATATATTCATAATAATATATTTATTTGAACGGAACAAATTTTCTTTTTCAAAACTTAACATTTGAAATAATAAAGTTAAGAAAGTTCTGTCTGTAGACACTGTATGTTAGTATTTCGCGCCTGAATTTATTTACATTAAAATTAATTAAATAGAATAAAATAAAATAAAAAGTTTTGCGTTCATTTTGCCAAACTTTTCTCTTTGTCCTGAAGGGATTATTTCTCGTTTAAATTTTCATAAATAAGGTAAAAAAAATTGATTAAATATGCTGTAAAATTTAAATTTGAATGAAAAGCGCGTGCGTTATACGTATATTACGTATACGCATTTAAATTACGTGACGATGTGACGTTAATAACGTCACGTGACGCTACGTACTTAAGTACGTAGCGTCACGTAGCGTACATTAAGTAAATTATCATTTAATGCACACGAATTGTCAGTTAATGCGAGTATATATGCTATCATTATGTCGCGTATTACGAATATAATATAATATTATATGTTTATTGCTAATGTCTCACGGTGGCTGATCCAGGATATCCAGTAAGGGGAGGGGGGGGGGGAGGTCGATTTATATGTTTCAGATTTTCAGCAGTAACCTCCAGTAAAAGGGCGTTTTGACACTGAACAGACACATTTTTTCATTTGTTACAAGATTTATTTTCATTTTATAACAATGCATGTTTTATGAACAGTAGCCTAATAACAATATATATTATTAAAGCATTGCAGCTTGCAATGAATCTTTTTTATAAAACATTAATTATAAATATTAATGCAAACTATGTAGGGTGGGTGGGGGCGATCACCCCCTCCTCTGTGGATCCGCCACTGATATCCAGAATTTAATACACCAAATGATTATTTTGTCAAATTTCGTTTCTATTAAATTATTGAATGATGAATTATAGGTTTAGACTGTCTAACTTGACAGAATTGACAAGGAATGTAAAGTTCATATTTAGATTTCTGAACTAAGATGTAATTTAAATGATCAAATTGCTTATTAGCTAAGAAAAGTTTTAAATTAGAATTTCTTGTTTACCTGTAATCCAGTAATATACTGAATATTAGTGTACATTAAAGAGCTACTAGATGGAGAATATCTGGTGGGATAGAGGGATACACATTAAATGAGAGAGGGCGGGGAGAGGAATACACTTTCAGCAAATACACACTATAATAGGTTCTGTAAGTTATTTTTTAAGACCTATATGTAATTATAAAATGTATGTAAATGGTTATATATTAGAATATAAAATCTCTTTTAGTGGTTTCAATGATGCATTTTATTTAAATATCACTTTCAGAGTCTTTTCCATATCATAATTGATGTAGCTACTGTTGCTGATATCAGAAATTTCTTCTTTCATCTTGATTTTTTTCTTAGATGTCTGATTTGGCCAATTCTGATCTTTCTTCTCCTGGGCTCATTTGCCCAAATCCTGATCCTTTTCTTTCTTCTCAAAGATCAGTTTCAGAAGATCCTGCTCTCTCTTCCTCTCCTCATTCCTCCTGCTCCTCACTGGAATCGCGCAATCGATTTCGTCGTTACGATAAATTTGCTCCTTCGGAAATTGTTTGGCCATCTCCTTCAAACATTTCATACGAAATGGAGGAATCAGTTGTGTCAGAGATTGATGAAGTGTTGTCGGAAGATATGTATGAAGCAGCTTTGTCTGAGGAGCAACTTGCTGAGAAAACTATCAATGAGGAAGTGTATCCTGGAGTTTGTCTACCATTTGTTGCTAGTAAGCAAATTAATGCACATAATGTTGCAGTAAATCTCACTGGTATAAAATCTTTTCCTCAAGGTGATCCTTATGAGAGCAATACCAATGCAGGAAATAGCACTGGGATAAATGCATTGATTGGCGAAAGTGCATCATTATCAGGTGTTCAGTCTTTTCAGACAAGTAATACTTTACTCCAAACTGAAAATATTTTGTCCAAGAAGCAATCAAGTGAAAGAAATGAAGATGTAATTGGAACGGACAATGATACCGTGGATGAAGAAATGAATTATCTACATTTACTGGATTTAGATCCCGTGTTACCCATATTGGATGAAATTTTTTCTCGTAATGATGCATTATCAGATGACACTAATTTTATTCCAAAAAGCTATAATCAGTCTGGGTCATCCGATTCATGTGTAGATACGATGAATACATGTTCTCTAGAATGTAACATGCCGGTTTTGTATCCAGTAAATGTGAATGTAAAATCTTTTGACTCGAATAAAAATTTGAAGTCAAATATCAATTTGCAGAAGAGTAACGGGGAAGTTGGAGATCTAGTCGTTGTTTCTAAGATGATGATTGATCAGCCTGTTGACAGAGAAGGTGAAATTGATATGGATTTGGCATTGGGACATAAGGCATCTGTTAGTTCAAGAGATTGTGATCAGAATTTATCAGAGTCCCTTACATTTGTAGAGGTAAAAAGAACTGGTCAAAAAAGGTCTTCGAAGCATTTTAAGAGTGTAATGATGGGATACAAGGTGCGGAGGAAACGGAAAAGAGTAATGGTCAAGTCGGGTAGTAAAGGTGATGTGGATTTGTTGGATGGATTATATGTACAAGGTGGCAATGGGGATGTAGAAGGCCAGTGTGGGTTGGAGTCTTTTAATTTGGAGTGTTTCAGTGATGAAGAGCCAGTAGTTGTAGAGACAATTACAGAGGAGAGAAAAATGTCATTAATTGGAGTTAAGGATAGTAAGCATGATGACTTGAGTGAAGGTAGTATAAAGCGTAAGAATCCAGTGACTGATGTGGAAATAAGCGAAAGCTATGAGAAGGCTGAAAATGCTGGTATGATTGTTAAGAAATTTAATTCTAAGAATGTTAGGCCTAATAAAGTTAAAGTTTTAGAGAAAAATGGAACATCTGCTTCTACTGAAAAATTGGCAACTACTAGAAAAGATCACATCAGTGATGCCTTAGTTGTCATTGAAAAATGTACTGAATTTATTTCCTCCAAGATGAAAGTTAAACAAAAACATATTAATGGCGATAAGTCACTTAAGCGTAACAAGAAAATTAAAACCTTCAAAACTGGTAAACCTTCTAAGCTTAAGAAGATAGACTCTGGCGAAATTGTAGAAATGATGAGAAAGCAAAAAAATCTTAAACCTAATAAGAAATCTGCAGTTGAAGTAAATTCTAATGTGGACCCTACGCTTAAAGTCATTAAGAAAAAGAAAAATGAAATCGAGTCAAAAATTCTGACTGCAAAAGTGAAGAAGACAAATAATAAAATTGATGAGGTATCAAAAATTGAAGATCATAAACAACTTTTATCAAGCGTGCCATCAAAAATTACTAAGAAGAATAAAAATAAACAGGAATCCATTAAGAAAAGACAGAGGTCTGTTGTTACACATCTTTTAGGTAGAAATATATTTAAAGAGAATCGACTTCAGTTCATTGCCATGAAGTATTTGCTCGAGTGTGAAAGCAGAGAACATTTAATTGACACTGATTCATCATTGAATCATTCAGATGCTACTTTATCTAAATTACTTGATGACCCTATGCATGCAGAAGAAAGATTGAATGCGCCAGTAGATAGAAAAAGCAGTGATTCAATGGATGTCGTGTCACAAAATATGATTGTAGTAATGAGAAAGTCTCAGCGTGATTATTTCAGTTGCGCATTGGCATATCAGAACTTAATAGATGGTACCGAAGTGTCGTGTAGTTTGGCACGCAATGTGATGTTGATTCGAAATTTAAAAAATGTAAGAAATGTTACAGGTGATTCTGGAAAGTCTAGAAAGTTACTAAGTTATACTGATAAGTGCAAGAATTTATTATGCATCGTTGCAAAGTTATCAAATGCCCTTTTTAGTTCCATGATATTGTGTACAAATGAGGCAAATCTTTCCTTGAATCAGGCGGTTGAACACTGCAACAGTTTAAGTAATACTAATAATAATATTGGTAACTCTCTAGAAAAACTGCCTCTTCCTGTTCAAACTTTACCAGTCAAGCCAATCACTGTTGATCTTCTAAATGTACTATCGCCCTTTGTTAAACATTCAAGTAAGAAAACTTGCAGCAAGGCGATGAATTTTCAGACACGTTTTCAGCTTAAAACATTCAAGCAGCAAAGTACCCAATTAAAGGATCGTCCTATCGTATCTCATTCACAACAAGGGATAAAACCGAAACGTGTGCCATCAAGATCTAAGGCCTTGCTTAGAAATAATACATTTCAAGTGGATCCTGAATGTGGATCATCTGTTCCTATTCCTCTTTCTGTTGGAGAGCATTCTAAAATTTTATCTGTTAGTAGTTCTTCCATTGTGTCTTCTCTTAACACAACTGGTTGTGGTTTGACAGATAAAATGATTTCACTGAATAAAGAGATTTTGGTTAAACCAATATTAACCAAACAGACGTTTAATGAGGCACTGAGTAGCGCTGATATGTTGTCTTTTTCTTCATCTTACTCACAGCAAACAGGACTACAAAAGAAATTATCTGCAAAGAAGCGAAAGTTTATTTCTGCCAAGAATCAAAGCCATGTAAACAATAATAATCTGAAATTGGGTAAATCGTCAGCAGTTGAAAAATGCAATACCGATGTACAAGAGTCCATTATAGCGGATAATGTTTATGATAATAAAGAAGATGATGCTAAGCTGGTTGATGCTCAGAGTGTACACATAGAGTCAGATCAGACTCCTGCATCTGGTATAAACTCTACGCTTAATGTGTCAACACCTTTAAAATATGAAGTTAAGATTCCTCAATGTAATTCAGATTATATAGATTCTTTGACAGTGAGCCCAATATCATCTTCATATGAATTTACCACTGTGGAACCTAATGAAGGTGTAAATGTCATCATGGATGAAATATCAGTAAGAATTGAAGTTAAAGATTCAATTAAATCTATAAAAAGTGATTTCTTAAGTAACACATTAAATATCGCAGCTCAGAATACAATTCCTGTTATTTTAGGTGAAAATTCACCGAAATCAGAGTATACTGAAAGTTTTATACAATATGCAAAAAGAATGTCTGGATTGAAGGTTTCAGAAGCAGATCCAAAGTCTCCTATTCTACAGGAAAGATGTGCCGTTGGCATGATGATGAAAGAAATAAAATCTTCATTTTTTATTGCACGTCTTCATCGTATGCAGTCGACTCTTCAGAATATTGAAGTAAAATTATATCAAGATTCTGTAGACGAACATTCTCTAGCAAAGTCTAAAAGTGATTCTTTCATCTCACTGTCATTACCTAGATTTGGTGTTTCACAATTAAATCTAAGAGAGAGGTTGATTCAGTCCCAGTTAGTTGATGAAAACTCAGAATCTTGTATTATTTGTTCAGATTTGCCCAGGAATGCTTATGACAAAGATACACCTGAAAGTTATTCTCAAGTTACTATGGCAGCATTGTCTCTTTGCGAAATGAATCAAAATTCATATGAGAAAAAAAGTACCTTTAATAGAGAACCCATTTTTATAAATTTAATAGATCGTGCTCAATGTTCAGCATTGAGCAGCAATTTGCAAGTTACCAGCTGCAGTGAAATGAATAGAAACATTGAAACGCGAGTCAGAAGTGATACGAGATCAGACCTTCAGCATTTGGTTAAAATCGCAGAGGAGGCTCTTGATGCCCTTGCTGCCTATATAGAGCAACCATTAATATTGGCTGAAAAAATTGAAAATGTTAAGAATGAAACAATACAAGCTGGTAAAATGAAAGATGAATGTCCCAGTAACAATGAATGTCCCAGTAACAATGAATATCCCAGTAACTTACCAATTAATACATTTCATGATATTCAAAATGAAGATTCAGTTTCTTTTGATATCAATGAGATTCTTACAGGCAATGATGAGTCAGTGCAGAAGGTGGTATCTTTTACTACTGGGAATGATTCATCAGAAATTGAATATTTTGCTCGAAATGAAGTCATTCTGCGCGAAGATGACATTCTGCGCGAAGATGAACATGACAAGATTCGCTTGCAGCATTCATTGAAACCAGAGGAAATTATGAGAGAAAGTGAAAATGAGGTTGTAGCATTTATCAAAGACCAGGATAAGTTACAATTTGAGAAGAGTCTAAACACCTTGATGGATACTGATAAAGAGAAGAATGTGGCTGTTATAAGTGATGATGAAGATGCTGGATTGCAGTGTGTTCATTTCACTGAGCCGTCAAAAGAATCATGTAGTTGCGAATTCAATAATAAGGAAAATTTAAATGGTATGCTGAGATTGGTTGATGATGCCAGCCAATTGGGGGAGATTACTCATGATTTGAATCATAATCTTGCTTGTATTGATTCTTCTGTGAATATTTTGCTTGATGACAAGACACTGGAATTGGTTGACCAATCAAAACAAACAATTGAAACATTATGCAGTAAGGGCTTTATTTTGGATATCTCAATAGAACATCACGTAGAATTGGCTGAATGTAATAATCAATTAAAAGATCCGATACTTAGTGATGATATTGATGTTGAACATGTTGATATTTCCATTATTGATGATGCTTCAGAGTTGGAAAATCAGATTGTTAAAGAAACTTGCTTAGAATCAAAAGTTGCGTCATCCTTCTGCTTTGCATCTACTATACTCGATCATTCTTATACAAAAGAAGAAATAATACAACAAGAACAAATAGACCAGGAACAAGAACAGATGCACCAAGAACAAGAGGAGACCAGTACGCGACGGGTTGCCGGTCGTGCTGCCCCAGGAAGAAAGCGCACGATCAGCGAGCCTACATCTTTTATTTTTCATTCCCCGAGGTTGGTCAGACGCTCTGCAAGGCTGGCATTTCAGAGGCACAAAGCACCAAAGATTCCTCAAACTTTCAATCTGCTTCATGTTGGCGCGGTTGGGGTGGAGGGAAGTTTGCCTCAAAAAATAAATTTAGTCAAGAATGTGGCGGAGAAACGGAGCATTCAGAAACGTAAGGTGATTATCCCTGGGAAATTGGTTCAAGAAACATTGGATGAATTAAATGCAGATAATGATAAAATTTTGACAGAGGGAAATTTACATTTATCTGATCAGGATGTTTTTAATTTGAATGATGCTCCATTGACAGAATTTGATGTAAACTCGGAACATGACAATAACGCATTGCATTGTGATGATATTTCATTGGGTCATGAAAATCGCAATGTAACTTTGGAACATGATGATGCATTGAATCGTGGTGATGATGATGCATCGAATCATGGAAGTTTTACTTCAGATGATGTAGCGAGTAATGATATTACAACAGAGCTGGATGATGTTCAATACTCTTTTATCCAAAATTTTCCCAGTGATGATGACACTAATAGTAATGATACAAGTAGAAATGACACTTTAAAAAATGTCACCAGTGAAAGTGAAACAGTTACAAATGGCATTAATGTTGTCGACAATTCGAAAGGCAGCACAGAAATTGTCAGAACTAAAATTCAAGATGTAGAAATTGGTGATAAGTCAATCAGTGACACAAGTTCAGTCAATAAAACCGATCTTTCTTCCTTATTGGTCAATCTCTCTTTAGACTCAACCGATGGAATTCACGCATCTTGTTACTCAACCAGTCGCATGAGATCTCGTTCACCAATAGGAACGCGGCGTCCTGACTCGCCTATTATACACATCAGATCCTCACAGAAGCTGACCATTAGGAAGAGATGCGTCTCTGAGAGAATTTCACAATTTACTGCAAATTCGGTGAGATAAATATAATTATGATTTTTGAATGTTTTGTAATTTCGGTGTGTTTTAGATATTGATTGTAATGATTATGTAGTAATATTTAATATCAATGTATAATAAAGATACTTATATAGATGCTTAAGTCAACAACTGTTAGATTGAAATTAAAAGTCTAATAATGATTGCATTTAAATTTGGTTTAACGAGCTTGACTTTTGTTTAGTACAGAGTGTAAGAGTGCTTCAATTGTTATTGAATTAAGAGTCTTATTAAGAGGTGCAGCAAGGTGCATATGTAATAAAAATAAGATTTAAAAATAAGATCATTTTTATCATCAAATTATTTATCTTCTGATGTATTATCGTTACTTAAACGTAAGACGCATTTGAACCACTTTGTCAGAGAGTATATTTTCTTGCAGACTCCAATTAATCGCAGTCTTCTTGGTTTGAGAAGCAACCCTGCTAAGTACCAGGCGTTTCAATTACGCGTCACTGATAGAAGTGAAGGATCGTCTGTGAGTAAGAGCAAGGATGAACGTAGATGCAAAACAAGTAGGACTCACTTTTGAAACTAATCAAATTAACCTTTATTAGATTCTAATCTCACGTAGTCAGCAGAAAATTATTTATAAAATTATAAAAAGTTATTTTGTTTCAAGCTATAATTCTTTAACTTGTTGAAGTTTTTACCATTTTCGACTTTTGATTTCATAGTTTTTAATCATATTTTGTTGTTTTGCTGCTCCTTTTAGCTAGGCGCTTATTTAAACACTACGTTTATGAGATTGTTCAAGATAATGTTGACTTTTATTTTTTTAAATTTGAATTAAGTTCTACATGGTTGTCAATAAAGTGAAAAAATATTATTCTTGTATCAATTCATAATTTTTATACCTCAGATTCAAGGAGTATTTCTCCCCCCAATTCTACTCCCAAATCAACGCCCCCCAGCACTCTTCAGCCTCCATGCTCCTCCCTTGCCCTACCCGCTGATCCCTCTTTCATTCCCTTCTGTGCCCCCGGTAGTCTGGTGGTGGCAGGGAATCAGTGCGAAATATCAGAACAGCAGAGACAAGATGGAGTGAAGGTTATAAATAGCGATACTGGTTCTTCATTAGTGGGAGGTTTTGACAGGGTGAGATGTGTCTTTGATTTCCCTGTAGGAATGCAAGTCTAAGTTTTATAAATGCTTGTTTCGTCATTCCTAAAGAATTTGTTTAATGCTTTAAAACTTAACCTAATTAATTTTTGTTTACATGATATGTTGAGTAGGTTTTTCATATAATATTATGATATGTTTAACTTTTGAATTGGGTAATCTCCTATTTTAGCGTATTTATTTATTTTTCACAAAAGGCCAAATGTAATAGCGTATTTAATTATAAAGCATACTAAACCGACTAAAAACATAGTTTAATGACTATGACACAAGTGTAACGACTAACCCTAACCCTAATGCTTTTATATTCGCGCCATTTAAAAAATAATTACTATAGCACGTGCATTTAATTAAATACGCTAAAATAGGATAGCCGTTTTGACGAAATAATTAAATACGCTAAAATAGGAGATTACCTTGAATTGTATCTAATTTCTCATTATATTTTGTTTGCACGATTATAAATTGATTATGTTTTTTTGTTTTTTTTTGTACAATGTTATTCTATAGTGTAATATATATCTTGTACAATAGGTGACCTTTTTATATAAGATTGTTTTCTTTCCTGGTAGATTGTTTAATTTTCTTTGTGTTTTAAATTGTGTAAAATATTGTTACAAATAAATACTACTACGACTAGTACTTCTTATTTGTTAACTCATCACTTGGATTTTTTTACTGCACTCAGTTTATTGTACGTCATTAAATAATTTTTGCTGATGTGATGATATTTTTGTAGGGGGCTCTAGTGTGGGCTCGACTGAGTGGCCAGCATTGGTGGCCGGCATTGGTCTTGTCCGCGACGGACTGCGGGAGGGCGTCCCCCGTCCAATCAAAAAAAACTTGGGTATTTTGGTTGGGGGATTATAAAATATCAGAGGTGAGAAAAACATTTAAATTTTTCAATAAATTAAACATTTAGAATATATTTTAAATATTAAAATTTCTAGAAATGAAAAAAATATTACAAATAAAATATAAAAGGTACCATTTAAGACATTCTTGGTCATCTATTTTGCAGTTGTTTCAACTGATCGTTAAATGCGTTTCATTTGTTCAATCTTTTTCTTTCATTTAGATTATATATAGATTTCTCTGTATCTCTGTTTTTTTTCTCAAGCATTATCGGTTTCTGTCTGTCTGTCTCTTTCTCTTTCTCTCTCTGTCTCTCTCTCTCTCTCTCTCTCTCTCGCTCTCGCTCTCACTCACTCTCGCTCTCTCTCTCTCTCTCTCTCTCTCTGTC
>JAQIXG010004299.1:0-13151 GCA_034700105.1 Oconnorella tubifera
CTGATTGGTTACATTTGAATTCCCTATTCAGAAATTCAAATGTAACCAGGGATACTTTTAACATTTCTACTCTTAAAATTTTATAATAATACATAGTTCAAATTAAGTGAACTTTACTAGTCTGCCCCCCTGGATAACTGTCCTTTAATCAGATACCTAAACTTATATTTGCAAAATCAATTCACAAGTTCATGACTGTATCACAGTGTTGGTAAACATCATGTCTCTCTTACACTACCAAATTTATCATATTATACTGTGAAACTGACAGAAATAATTACAGCGGTATCCTGTCAAAGATACTGTTACTATACATTGCAGTGCATAGATATACATTATTGAACAATATCACCTGCAATGTGTCATTCGTATTGTCTTTGTCATTGCTGTTTTATTGTAAAAGATCTTTTCAAATCTTACGTGTTATACTGGCTAATGCCAAACAACAATTATATTTTATCAAGAGTGAAAAAATGGTTTGAGGTTCATCCAGTACAAATACAATTACATCAACTTGTCATTATATTGGTTCTAGGCAATCGCGTTCTTCTCGATTTTTGTCCTCGAGATCAATGCTGGGCAAATGATTATCAATTAACGAACAAGATTTGGATCAATAAAAGATTAAAAATATCAGAATTATGTAATAAAATGTATTATAATAAAGATATTATACATAAAGACGTGAAGACAATATAACATATAGGTGATACAGATTTAAGGTATAAAAATAATCAATTAGATTATTTGAATAGATATTGTTTTCTATAGGTTATCTCATGAAAAGTCACAATCCAAAATCAAATAGTTCATTCAAAAACAGGTTTTCGGTTCATTCACCACGTTGCACAAGAAAAATCAGTTAACACAAAGAACTCTAGTTCTCAGAATACTAACACAAAGAACTCTAGTTCTCATCCTTGCAGAATGTGCTATGACAAAAGTTTCTTCATACAATTTTCTTTTAGTGAATTTTCTTTTAAACTGCTGAATGCCCTTAACTTTGAAATAATGTTTTTTTTTGTATCGAGATTCGCATTTGTAATTTTACTTCGAGAAATAAGCGCAGATAGTCGAGTTTCATTTTGGTAGAACAGATTTTTATTGCAGATCAAATATTAATGATTATCTAGCCGTTTCTAGTACTATATTATAACTAAAAATGAAAAAGTATACTTACTAGCACGCCTTTAATCCAGCCGAACTTTTCAACAGTTTTTGATTTCTTCGCATCACCAGATGTCGGGCATTTTATAACTCTGCTGTTATCTTCCTCCAGAATGTCGTCCAATTCATCCTAAATAAAGTAAACAAATGGATCCTTCGATATTGAGTGCAATCAAATAGATATTTCGTGTAGTAAATTATAGAGTAAAACATAATATTACAACGAATGAGTGAGAATATGATTATAGAATAATTTTAAAGAATTAGAATACCTTAACATTATTGATATTAGTTTGAAATATGCCAAACAAGAAACGGTCAAAAGGCCTTCGTAATCGCAATTTTTTAAGCGCCCTTTAAAATAATAATTAATTTCAACTTGAAGGCCTACTTTCCAAATACAATAGATTTGCCATTTTTAACTTTTATACCCTTTAAGTTCAAAATGTATTTTCTATACAATCAAAATATATTTTCTTTCAACAGTCAATTAATAGCGTTTAACTCAAACTAAATTAACTACTCACTGGATCAATTATGATTTATTGACATGAGTTGGCCTACATTGGGTCTATAAATATATCTAACAGAAAATAAGTTATAAAGCAATAATATTAATTTAATTACTAAATAGTTAGATTAATTTCAAAACTAATCACTCTACTTGTAGGATGCAAGCGATTTAGTGACGAAATCATTAAGACTTCTGAAATCTAAACTACGCGTTAAGTTAATGAGTTAATAGCACTTCCTTGAACAAACTAAGAATAATATGCAGTAATGTTAAACAAATAATAGGCCTAATCTATATCGCATTTGATACAACAGAGATTTACATTTACAACGTTTCTGAGCAAAGCGCCATGAAATTTATACAACGGTCGATTCATCAAATTTATATCATCTAGCGACAGATAAAGAAAATAAAAATTAAATGTGAAATTTTATGTCTGAAAAATAAGCTGAATCATTTATAGTTTTTCACACTGTGCAAGAATTGTCTTTTTGTTCTTTAATTAGTAAGTTAATAATAATTAAATTCAGATAATTTCTTTTATATTTTATTGTATTAATGTTGAAATTAATTGGCAGATTTGACAACAATATGATTTGGACTTATATAAAACCATATTGTGCTAATACAAGTACAGCATACATTAATACGTTATAGAACAATAGAAAAATACTGTTCATTTTTAATGAGAGCTTTCATTAGAATAAACTCAACCCAGACTTGATTGGACGTTACGTGAGAAGTAAATTCCTCGAAGATTACAATATATGCCATTCATTTGACTACACTGACAGTAAAGAAATGTCAGAAGCTCAGTTTGCTATCAGCCTTGGTTTTGTTTATAATCAATAAAGTTGTGCTGAATATTATGTCAGTTATTTTTTGACTTGAAAGAAAGAAAAATAGTATAAGAAAAGTTTTATATGAGGAACATATGCTTAATCAAGAAATAGTGTGTGGTACTCAGAAAAATCTATTCTGATTATATCAACTGCATTTAATCTTAATCATACAATTGCTATATCAGTTTATTAAATAAAACTAATCAAACATAAAGTTAATTCAAGATCTAACCGAAATCCTAGACTCAACTCTAATTTCAACCCTAAACCTAATAATAATTTCTAAGAATTAGCTGTTGGAGCCGATTTGTTGGGGCTGATTTGGAGTGCAATATATAGTATTAATGATAGTCTAAGCAACTTTAGTATTCATTAAATATATTGTAGTCTAAACGTGAGTTTATACTAAAAGACTATGATTTTGAAAGATTAAATTATTATTACACTTCATACAAAACAAAGCATGTTGCACCTAAGTCTTTGTTTTTGTCAAATGTAATCAAAGCATAACCATTATGATTACCACAAAAAGAACAGCTCTTTGCAATTTCTTTATGAATGGTCTTGTCAAGGTTTGATCGATTCAGAAGCAGTACACGAAATTACGAAATTCAATAAAACAAAGAAAGTAAAAATGCATTTCAGTTCACCCTGTAGTCTTTGCCAGAGAGTTAATTAGTACAATCGAACGTCTGTAGATCACTCATTCACATGTAGCCTCGAAGTATAATATAATCAGCACGCATATTGAGCATCAATACTTTGATGTAGTTCAGCCGCACTTGTAGAATTGTAATTAATTGCACGATTCGCGATAGAATTAAACTTATTTTTTAATTTTCAGTTAATTATGTTGAATGATTATGCATTTGAGAGACGGTAATTTTTATGACATCAAAAGTATTGAAAGTTAAAATAGTGACATTGAAGGATAAAATTAATGAAAATTATTTCCATAACGTCTAATACTTGATGAATAGAATTTGTAGAACACGAATCGCAGTTAAACTTATGACCTTTTATCAATTCTAAGGAAGGTTTTTCGCAGTTGACTCAAACATTAATTTCTATATATAGCATATGGATTTTAGCATGAGCTAAAAAGTCTCGATAATCTCCCGGTATTTCGTAAATGAAAGTTTGTCATTTATCAACAAGTACTGTATGTAAAAGCCTGATTATGACTGTGGTACCGATTGTTGGCTACGTGTAGAAATATAGATACCTACATGTATACTTAAATTTATATACTTTTTGAAAATTGAATGTAAAAACAAACGTTGAATGTACATTAGTGCACGAACTCGCATAGATCCATTGTTATATATTTTATCAAATAAACCCATTCGTAACTGAATTTTTGCTTATGAAATCATATTTAATAATTAAAAAACAACAAATAGTAAATAATCCAATAGCTTTTAGTTTGTGGAAAATCGCTTTGCGCTTTTGATGGAATAATAAGTATTATAACTTTATAAAATCTGTTCTCGCGCTCTAACAATTTTTTATTCTTTTCATGACATTGTGTACTCAAAGCCAACAATCGCTTCACACGCGGAATACGATTCAGCTTTTGCAAGCAACAACTTTAGATCAATAAACATTAAACAACAGTCTTTTATTCAAGAACTAGCGTTACTTAATTGCAACTACGCGAAATACAAACATAAATTATGTTTCGCAATCTGCCACCAACAATTATACTACGGAAGAAAACCCAATAAATTCTTATGATTTATTGTACCAAAACGTTTATGCCTTTAATTATCGCGCACACTAGTCAAATACAATATATTTTCAATCGCTTATTACTCAAAAACTTCATCAAAGAACGAGTGTGCATAAATAAACTTGCGTATCGCTTTCCACGGTGAGTTGGGTAAATAACTCAAAGTGTCTCTACTTAGTGGAACGGTATCAAAGCAGCCGACAGCATCTTAACATCACGTCAATTCATATCATCAATGATTCTAATCAATCGTCTGTCTACCTGTATTACTATTATAAAGAAGCCGATACCAGCAAGTATGCTAGTTGAATCTTGCACCCTTTCGTAATACAATCAGAGAAAACATTGATTTTGGGAATCATAAAATTATCGATGACTGTTTATTATTATTATTTTCCCTATTTAATAATTTGATAATCGCCACTACATGTGTACAGGTGAAACGTCGTCTAGTCGTGCTGCCAGAGTCGCTGGCGACACTCGGCGATATCGGCTAGACTTAGGCCTAGGACTAGGCCTAGACCTAGGACTAGATCTAGGCCTAGGCCTGCTGAGGACACACGTTGATTGATAGAATTCTTCATAGCAACAGCAGCGGCGAGTCAATACAACGGACTCAGTTGCATTCAACTGAAGGAAGCTGAGCAGCAGATAAAAGCGACGCGTGAAAAGTTGAGGTGCAGTGAGAGAGAGAGAGAGAAAGGGGACGATCATTCCCCAGAATAAAATAATTAAATAATTACTTTAGAGGTTAAGTTATGCTATGTAAACCGTCCGTGAGACGAATCGTCCGAGACGAACCGTCCGGGGAGGAACCGTCCGGGGACGATTCGTCCTAAAATCATGTTTTCAATGTATAAATAAATATTCAGTTTATATTTTAAAAAGTATAAAAATGCTAAAATTATAAATTGGAAAATAATTCTTGATATTGATAAGGTTAGACTAACTTAGACTACCTTAGTTTTTCTAGCATTTTAATATTGATAAAAAAAAATAAGTTTAGTGTTCGTTGTAGATAATAAATTAAATTAGAGTTTTTTTGGATACAAAACCAATAACAATTAAATTATGTCAACAATATAAGATGGCAATGATTTAAAATAAAATGTTGTCTAGAGTATATTATTTTTTGCAAAATGAATTATTAAAGAACCAAAGACGTATTATTTTATAGTATTAAATTAGAATCAATGTTTAAGTCAATTTTCGATATAATATAATTTTTGGACAAACTTAATGAAAACTAGTAATCAATTATACTTTTACAATTTTTTCAACGTAGCTTGATTTTCACATAGTAGTTGTATTTTTTTACACTGTTTTAACATTGACTAAATAGATCTCTATATAATATACTAAACAATTAACGCTTCCTGAGTTTATAATTATAATGAAAATTAAAATTACAAAAATTAGTGTTTCAATTTCATGACGGAGAAAATACGAGGAATAATTTACAAGAGAAAATTTACACCGGCAAATGTTTCAAGTTTAATTTCATCAAGACGTAGAAAACTCGTAAAATTTAGTAAACTATCAAATATTCAAACTGATATTTGCGGGAGAATTTAGATAATTTTGGTATCATTAGTAACGATATTAAATGATAGCATACACTATGTGGAATAGCCTACATTAATTTTTGACTCATGCCTCACGAAGTTAGTGAATCCAATAATTTTCTTTGCAAAAAGTAATGACTTCTATAGGCCTACTCCTTCTCTACGCCTCTGTTTTATACCTCTCAAATCATAGTAACATTCTCAATAACAAAAAGAAAGGAATATATAAAGTTACTATACCCATAATATATATATATTTACATATAGACAAATCGCAGTAACAATCTAAATAATAAAAGAAATAATAAGGTTCAATCAATGATTTTTGCATGACCATTGTCGCCTTTTAATTAGTGAAACCTATCGTTCCCTTTTGTTTTATTCTATTTGATTCATTTATATTTTTAAAAATACATACTTTAATACCATTCTGGTTATTTAGTTATATTTTTCAAAACTTAGTTAATACAATCTATAATACATGCCTGCCTATACTATAATTATAGTTGTCAACTAAAATTTTATCATTGTTAAAATTGCCATCAAATATATCGCGATTATTCTTGCTCATTTATTATTTAGCTTTACAAAGAATACTCAAAATATTCAGTAATATAACGAAAGGATTAAAAGAACAATAATTATTAAAAAGCGCATTGGTATTATTATAATACGAGCCAGACAGAAAACCTATAGATACATTGTTCTACACATCGATGCAGCAGATACATTTACATCAATAATATATGACTGAGAAGTGAATCGAATAGAACTCAAGTCAACAAACGAATATAATCGATATAAATTCATTACTTTATTATTTTTATCTGAGCAAGGTGAAGCAGCCAATAGTCTCGGCAACATCAATAATTATTTACAATTGAAAAATGAATGAGTCTATTTAAATCGTCAAAAGAATAAATCATCATTGCAATCGATAGATTCAGATATAATTATATATGAATACAGCGTTTTTGTCGATCTTGAAATAGAAATATTATAATAACTAAAAATGATAAAGTACTTAACAGTCGAGTTATCAAAAAAGAATAATATTTTTTCGATGCAATTATAATTCTTTTAAATTAACCAGTCTTCGAATAACAATTACAAAAATTGTACTGATTAGTAAAAGAGAATGTTGCTGAGAAATACAGACGAGTCTAGTAATATATTCGTCTTGTTATAAAGAACACTAATTTTATATTCAATTAATAAGCCTAAAAATATTATATCGCAAATTAAAAGAATCTGATATAATTACATAAAAGTAAATATTTGTAAATACACTACAATTTTATCATAAATTGTTCCTTTACACACCCCCCCCCCCACCAGTTTTTTCTTTCTTAACTAATGATCTAGATCGCAAAAAACACTTTATGGATTTCACAAACTGCAAAAGAAAATTAATGTTCAACAAGTGTTTTAATGGTGCTCAAGGGCACTGCAACTATTGGATTCTTAACTCAATCCACAATCATAATAGCAATTATAATAATTATTAATCTTCCATATTCGATATTTTATTGGCGCAATGACATTAAATAATTATGTTTTTAAATTTATATTTGTGTTAAAGCTTTACGAAAGAATACGATAGTTCATTGCTTTAACAATTTAACAGTAGATTTAAATGTCAAAACTAGCATGCAAAAATCTAAGATATCAGAGAAACTGTGTCATGTCTTAACTTAAATTTATATTGCTATCAGGCGTTTTTAAACTGAATATATTCAAACTTAAAAAGGTATGACCTCAAATGTTTATCGTTCGACAAACATTACTGATTTATCTATTCATTTTATTTAATAGCACAATGCAGGTTTAAATTATAAGATGCAAGATATGAAAAATGAAATATTGTACACAGGCACATGACCTATAGAGTATAGTCTACCATAACAAGACATCTAATGTCATTAATGCTTGCATAAAGTAAATATAGACTTATGCAAAAATGCAAGTATAACAAATATATATAAAAACTCAAATATTAAATTACGAACGACTGCTTTTTCATAGGACTAATTGAAATAAATAGCAAAGTTTTATTCCCAAAAACAGGCGCTGCGGATACAGATTCCATATAATTTTACTTAATTGCAACAATGAGAACGTTTCAATTGAAGCATTATAATCTGTTTACCACATTAATCCTTAATAACACGTTGCTTTTAATTACACGTTGTTTTTAAATTCTAGAAGCGACTGGTAGAGACAAAGTGATAAATTATTATCAAATACTGCATTAGTAATAAATGCGATGATTGATAAACATTTTCGCCTTACAGAAAACAAGCGACTACATAATCGATACAATTAATCAGATATGTTTCTAATTTCCTGTCGATGTTGGATCAATAAATAGTTTCCTTTCATCGAGGAAGACCTTCAAGAGACACAAATCAATTATGAAGTAGAAGAAGAAAAGTGAAGTACTCGAGTGATCGTGCAGAGAGACTGATGATGATAATATAATCGTTGAGATCAATAAAATAAACATAGAAGAACTTAAAACACATTATTCTGATCACATTTACACGTTTCATATATTTTTATTATTATTACTGATGTTTTTGTAATTATTACGTAATAGTGCATAGGATATACAGTATTTCAGGAACTATAGATTAAAGAATGCAGAATATATTTTTTATATTGATAAATTACTATTGCTTACTTGGTATGCTATGTATAATATTGGTATAATATTAGTCATTTGATGCAATGGTTAATATTAGTATAGTATTTTTTTGCGTTTAAAGCAATTGTGCATATAATAGGTCTAAACATGATGGAACGAAGCACTTATATAGATTCTGTAAATAATTATAATAGCACAAGTAACTACAATAATTATCGACATGCCATTTGGGCGTTTATTTCGTGTCATTATAGAATTGTTTAAATTAGTAAAATACGCACGATTTGATTACCGAATCAATCAATAATATCAACGTTGGAAATAAAAAAGATACTTATTGCAAAGATTGAATAATCTTCTTCATAAAGTTCTTTCTTATAATCGTAATAATGACTATATTATTACGAAATGATAACTGAAGCAATTGCATTAACTATATTACGAAATAATAACTGAAATAATTTTAATAACTTTGCATCGCCGGAATTAAGCGTTTCAAAATCATGTCTTAAAACTGAACGACCGGAAGTGAAATCAGATGACCTTCCCTCCCACTCTTATCATATCCACGCGCACAGGTAGATGAATGCATCGTGAAAGCATTACGTATCGTTCAATTTAGCACGTCAGCGGCATCAGTTGATGTCGTTTCATTGTACACATAAGTCCATAGATCAGATAATGGATCAAGCTTCAAGCAAATACGATACGCAGCCACACCCGGTAATGCCATTAGCCGCTATTATCGATCCCTCGCCTCCACAATCAAAGTTATGAAGACAATGAATGCAAAAATTTAAAAAACACATCCGATAATATTAGAGAGAACACGTTTGTACATGTGTCGTGTTGCACTTGAATGTCTTCCAGAAAGCTGATGCAACTTCCATATCTATGGACGGACCTATTATACTTTACCGTTTGCAACATTTTTTCTCTCAAATGGACCCATTTTACTCAACAGTAGAAAATATCTTTTAAAGTTTAATATTCAGTTAAATAAGCAACAAATGACTCTTTTTCTTCGGAGCGAGTGAAAACTATAATAAGGTTAAATCAAGAAAAGTTCAACAAAGTAGGCCTAACTTTATTGATGCAATCAGTTCGCTTTAATCATAATGATACTCCTCATTAAAACTTTCTCTAATAGATATTAAGTCTACGGTATATGTAAACAGGAAATTTGCACTATGTGTATTAAAATAAAAAATATATTGACGAACCTAGACTTAATTTGCTAAAAGGGAAGGTGAAAAATAGCTTGGACAATTTAAACTTGAAAGTAAACGGAAAATTCACCTAATTTTTCAAAGTAGTACAAATGTTTCTGAATATATCTTTTTTGAAGTACGAAACTAAACCAAATGCGATTTGATCATTGGACATGAGAAAGAAACTTTTATGCAAATTTTTTTGCAAAACTTTCACGTGACCAATTTAAACAATTTCAATTAATCAACTGCGATAATAAAAATAAAGATCAACATGAATTAGTGCAGATTATGCCTAATGTCTACATTTTATGCGATAAGTATGAAGATTTTGAGAGTACTAATGACTTCTATTTATTTATAGACGACTTTGCATTTTTAAAATTTCTGTCAAAAAGTTTTTTTATCTGTGGTCACTGCTAAATAATATTTTTATAAAAATATAATAAAATAAAATAGTATAAGATGTAAGAAATCATAAAATGATCGTTGTAGGCCTACATTAGTAATACTTACCGTAGGCCAACATCTTCACAACAATTCCATTTCGATGAATTATATAATCGTTCACTTACTGTATTTATACTGTATCTTATCTAAAGATAAACCTATTGATTGATATGTTATCACTTATTAATTCTTTGAAATTAATTTCAATTGTTATTATTAGTTTCATGCTTGTCATGTTACTTCTTTTCCTTTGAATTGATATAATGATCGACTGTTTTTGTATTACGTTTGTTGTAACCAATAAAAGATTATCTTATCTTATCCTTATCCTTATCTAATCTTATCTTATGTTGTCTTATCTTATCTTATCCTATTTACTATTATCTAACCTGCATTTCTTGATTATGAAGTTCCATCAACGTCGGCCTGGATCGTCCCTTATCCGATGTTGTCGTGAAAAGATTTCTATAATGATCCAAATGAGGCAAGCTCTCCAGCGTGTTTCTACCAAATGTCATATTCGAGCTATCATACGCTCCGGAATCTGCCACGTAGATTGTCGGCCTCCTCGAAGCGTCCTCGTTCGACGTCCGACGACCAGGGAGACTGGGTCGGCGATTGGAGTTGCCATCCACGGCGGCGACGTGAAAGCGGCTGGACTTGGTGGGCTCGGAGTCATCGTCACCGCTGGAAGAGGTGTCGTGGTCGTCGAGGACGTTGGACGCGTGCTGGTCGTTGGAAACGTTGAATTTAACGCTACGCTGGCGTTCCAGGAAGCGATTGTTCTTAGCCATAAGATTAATAGAAGATTGTTGGAATGGTTAGTTTAGAAATGTGAGCGAAGAAGAGAGAAATTTGACTGAAATTTAAGTTAGGTCACAATGCGTAATAATATTCTGTACTGTCAGAAGTTTTTTTTTTATAAAATATTGGTGGAACTAGAGCTACAAAAAAAATAATAAAAAATACATACAGTGAAATAATAAGATAGTGAAATGTTCAGTTTTAAATCTGTTTGCGATGCCTTATTGATATGTAGTAACCCGAAATACATTATTACTGTATGTTTTCATCTTATGGATATATCTAAGTAAGCCTACTGAATTAAGCTGTTGTTTTAATATTCTATTTTATTACATTACCGTTTATATATTTTATTACGATATATAACCTGTTCGTAATATATATTTAGATGTAGGTTATCCATTTAGTTCGATACTAAAATATTTGTAATTACGCTTTGACAAACTTTTAGTACAATTTGAATACTTTATTATATATTCTAAACATTTTACAATATAATTAAGCATCGTGTTCTAATAAATATCTAGTCCACGACATATAACGCAGGCACCTGTTCGCCCCTGTCACCGACAGACAAAAAATTCGAATAAGCGAGTCAATGAAAGCTTCTAGTAAAGATTAGTTTAATAGAAAGCCTATCTATTTAAGCGCATTTCAATTCCGGATGCCGTAATAGTTGGCTTGTGTCTTCAGGAGACAGCAACTGCTCTCAAACTAGCTGTCACAACAGCTGCCCGTGGTTTCCTTATAAGCAACTCTACAGCTGGCTAATTACTGCACACTTTACCTATATCAGGCCTACTGTAGTAATCAATGTAATGACAGCGTGTTTTAATGCAAGGTGTCTATAGACACAGCGCGAAATAAACAACGAAGAAACATTGGTGAAGCAATGGGATAAGCCTAGGCATGTCTCCTGCAACTTTTCTCATAGAGTTATAAAACGTAACAATTAGGCAAGAGAAATGGACATGTTGTTAATAAAATGGTTATCAAATCGATCTGCAAATGTGTTGGTATGGAAAGAAGACGGTTCAAAAATGAATCAAGATATTACTTGTGTCTAGAGTGAAACGTGTAAAACGCGAAGTTTTCTAAGTGAAAGCTTAGTAAAAAGATCATACTTAAAGAACTCGAAATTGTCTCAACCAAAATTGAATGTGTTGTATAATGTTTAGCAGTGTCGATCAAGTTTAGTATGTTGGGACGTTCAAAAATCGTAGAATGGATAAACCAAATGTATTACAACTAACAAATAAATAAATGTCTAGTTTAAAAAACAAACAAGTATACGCTTCATAATAATATTGTAATTAATTCCTGTTAGCTTTTATACTTAAAACTAATTAAAGACTAATTAAGAACTAGTTAATTTGTATATTTAACTATTGTATATTGCAATAGCAATAATAAAATTTTGATTTTTATTCAGAAGCTAAGATTTTAGATATTCGAAATTGATAGGATCATACAAAACTGACTGTAAATAGCATCGTAATACTAAATACTAGTATTTAGCATTTAGTAATTAGTCTAAATAGTTTAATTATAAATAGTTTAATTATATACAAATTCATATTCTTAGACTGTAAACCTAGGTTAAAAAATGCAATTGTTCCATAAAAATCGTAGGCATTCTTAAAAAACAATTTATTATATCATCACTTAATCATTTACTGTCTGTAACAATAATTCAGTCCTATTTCTTTTTTTCTTTGGGTTAGGATCATTCGTCTACAGACTTTTGGTCTACAGCAGTAAATCTACCGAAATTTGCTCTACTGCAACAATAGGTTTCGGTTTAGAGTTAGGCCAAATGTTAATTAAGGCTATGAGTATAGGGTTATGACTAGGGTTACAATTATTTCAAGGATCACAGTTAGGGTAGACCAAATATCAGTAGACCAAATATCGGTAGACGTAGTGTCTCAGACCAAATGAATGTAGACGAATTGTCGCGGAACCGTTTTTCGTTAAATTTGATCAGTTTTTGGACGAGAATTGATTGTAACGTCTATTCGCATAACTTGTCGTCAATGACTCAATTTTTTATTTTGTTTATTTTTATTTATTTTTATTTAGTAAATGAAATTCTTTAGTTGTTTTCTTTTTTAAAATTGAAATTATTTACTCTAGGTAAAATATTTAATTTTAATTGAATTTAGATTTTGGTATGAATTACAATTAATGTATGGAATAGTATTCTGATTGTACATTTA
>JAQIXG010004300.1:0-13151 GCA_034700105.1 Oconnorella tubifera
CTGATAAAAATACTTTTTTTATTATTTGCTGTTTTAGATGTGTCATAAACACACTATTGACAAAATAATATTAGCTGTTTTAGATGTTTGACTGAAAATACTGCCCTTGCAACTTGTATATATACTTAATTTTTTACATTAATCACTTTATTGATTGAGCCTCTAATTTTCCCATTCTTTGGTGATGATGAACTTAATTATGAATTTTCCAGTAAAAACATTGTTCGAATCCAAGACTGCTCAGCGGGCAAAAATCTCATAGTAGTTGCTTTCTCAAATGAATTTGTTAACAACTGAAAAATTGATATTTTACATAGATCTGATAAATTTGATAATTTATATCCAAAAAATAAAATTCTAGCTTCTACCTAGAAGCTAGAATTAAGCGTAGCGTAGCTTAAGCGTAGTCCCCTCAACTGTGCTATTCCTCTATGATTCGTTACAGAGTTCGTCCAAGATGAATCCTAAGACGTTTCTAGTCCACCCTGTCTGATGGAGAGATCTTATCTCTCTCTGCAACTTCTCGTCGTAGTTACTCCCCTTTCACTACTCGCCATCTTCCAATGCAACCCCCATGAAGGCTTCTTTCTTATCTCCCAAATCTTCTGTGACATCCAGCACCCAATGGTCTCTACCCCTTGGTGCTCCCTAAAACTTGACTCAACCACTTACAGTATTTGCTCTTCCATTTCTCTATTCTCCAGTGTTTTGTTAACCTTCCCAATGCGGGCTTTCTTATCTTCTATACCTTCTGAGACGCATAGCACCTAACTGCTATGATGCCCACTCTCAACTTCTCTGACTACTCCCCTGACACTCTCCGTCTTTTAAGATCAATCCCCACGAAGGCTTTCATCTTTTCTTCTATGCCTTCTGAAGTGCATAGCAGCTCTCCGCTAACCTGTAAGTCAAGAGTGAATTTGGATCTATTCCAGATTCAACTAAATCTTGTATTAGCACATTAGTTTCTTTGTCCATTATCCATTCTTGCTCTACAATCAATCCACTAAGATTCTTTAGTTTCTACTGAATCTTCCCGTTGCATATGAACATCCTTCTGATGACGTTCTAGTGACGCCCTGGACAAAAGGACTCCAGTCTTATTATTCATACATACTACGCAAAAGAACTGCTCTTTACTGGATCAGGTTACTCCCCTGGCAATGTCTTTCCATCTTTCATAATCCTTCTTTTCGATATCTATAACTAAGCTGGTCAGTACTCAGTAATCTCGTTTTTTCTTCTTTGACGTTTTAATTGAGGTTTTCTGTGACTCGATTTCTGTTGACTAAGTATCGACCCATGATCTTATCTTTCTGACTTGAACGGACGTATACCGTCGGAGTATAATCATTGATGCCTCTGAATCTCAACGGTCTGCTTATGGTTCTCTTGGGTCTTTCTTCAAAGTTTTCTGTGTGATCTTCCCAAGTGACTCTTCCTATGTTTCACTTTTTAGGCGCTCCTCTCATCGCTTCTGAATACAGGGCGATCTTCCTCACCGTCTTCTAATTCTTCATTCACAACTTGATTTTTGAAGTCATCAACTTCATCTGTTTCTACTCTCTGTTCAGTCTGCTCAGACTCCTCATTTGGAAGATCGATCCACGGTCGTGGAACTTCCAAGTAACACTTCTTTACTTTGTCCACATGAACGACTTGACAATTGGACTTGGGACGCCTAGTGTGTCGACCATTTAAAAGGGTCCATAGTATAGCTTCTGCCACTTAGAGCTCCTCCCTACGTATATTCTCGGGTTGTACATCCAAACCCAATCGCCTCTTTTATATTCTCCTACTCTGACCTTCTTATCATACAACTCCTTTCTTCGCTCTGCTGATACTCCCAACTTATCTCTAACTAACTTAAATGCTTCTTCTTGTTTGCTCATTCGTTCTTCCACAAAATCTTCATAGGTAGGATGTGCCTCTTCTTCCTCAGGCCTTCCGTATGCTAAGTCTAAAGGAAGCCTGACTTCTCTCCCGAATATAAGGAAATTTGGACTAAACCCAAGACTCATGTCTTGAAGCATGACAGGCTGACCTGACTGAAGGGATCCATTCATCCCAATCACGCTGTTTTTTCATCTATCATTTTCCTAAAAATGCACTCAGCATCCTATCAAACCTTTCTATGGCTTCCTTTGTACTTGGCTTATATGAGGTGGATCTTAATTTCTCAATCTCCAGAGCACAACAAATCTCTCTCATCAAATTTTCTTCGAACTCAGCCCCTCTATTGGTTAAGATCTGAGCCGGACCTCCAAACGTAGAGAATACCTTATCCACCAGAACTCGTCCTACAGTTACGGCATTATGCCTTCTTATTGGAATGGCAAAAGCCCACTCGCAAACAGTCAAGCCAGTCAAAATATATGTAAACCCATTGCGGGATCTGGGGTGCGGTTCTGTAATGTCCGCAGCGAATCTCCCACGGTTCGCTAACTGGTGCTTTCTGCAAGGGTTCCTGACGTTCAAACTCCCTCGAAAATATTTTGCGCAAGTGGAGCAACCTCTAAAGTACTTCTCAACATCGGCGCTCCAACCGACCCAAAAGGCTTTCTTCTGTAATTGATCTTTTGTTCTCCTCAACCCTAAATGGCTCCCCATCATCCCTTGATGGGACTTATTGATGATGCTCTGTCTATAAACATTTGGCGGTACCAACTGCCAAGTGATTTTTTGGAGGTTACTCCCTCTTCTCCACTTCCTAAAGGTTGCTCCACCAAACATATACAGCCTTTCCCATTGCAGCCAGTAAGCTTTTACAACAGGGCTCCTACCCACTACTTTCGCTCCAAGGGGGTCTTGCTTCTGAACTCTGTATCCATTGTGTTACTTCTCTCAACTCCTCAAAATTGTCATATGCTGCAGCCAACTCCTCAGCACTCCACTTCTACTTCTACTTCCACAGATTTCTTCGTTCACCATTCTTGTTGTTAATTCCCAGGTCCAGACTACAAACTTCCTCTCTAGTCTACACCTTAGATTCTGACCAAGCCGGTACAGTTGTTTCCTGGGTAACAACTACTCTTCTGCATGCTGTCTGTGCTAACCTTGCTTGTACTGTAATCCTTCTTCCTCTTATTTATACTGAATAGCTTCCAAAATCACAGATTATTCCACTCTGCTTAATCCAGTCTATTCTCAGCATCAGTTGAGACATGACAACTTACAAGTGCTCTGCAAGGCAGCGTCATTCCATCCAGATCGAATCCTATGTTCGTTTCTCCGAGTAAAGCTATCCTAGATCCATTAGCAGCCAAAACTGATTCTCTAGTACTAAATAACTTCTTATTTCTATCTATCATTCTTGCGGGGAAGATTGATCTCTCACATCCAGTATCCAGAAGACAACTCCAAGTTCGTCTTCTGTATGTCAGATCTATATAAGCAGGAATCATCTTTATTCCGGCATTACTCGCGCCCATCCTCGTAGGTGGGGTCCACGGTTTCTGTTTCCATAGTTCCCACTTCAAGGAGCATTCTACAGGTTTTCTACATATATAGCTGACGACCGCATCTGCAGTATGCCGCTCTAATCTTCTTTAAGATTCCTAGGTTCTTTTACCTTTACTTGAAATTCTGATGATTCTTCATTCAGCGCAATAGTGAATCCGTTTGCAATCACCGACGCAATCTGCCCCTCTTGTTCTCTGGAAACGCTAGTGCTGCTAAGCGACTCATGTTCAGATACAAATAATGTAGGGATTCATCTTTCTCATGTTTTCTCGAATGAAACCGAGCTCTATGCATGGCAATCGGATCTACAGTGCCATAATGGAGCTTAAGTTTCTCTATCAACATTTTACTAGTTATATTCCCTAAATTTCCAACAGGCACAAGTTCAGTTGCGGTGCCTCTCGGGTCATTAATTAATTTCCCAGTCTTACTCTCTTGGACCAGTCATTCAACTGACTGCAATTCGCGAATTTTCCCAAAAATATCGGCAGAGGCGTTGTACCATCATACTTCTCAAGCGAAATCTCTTTTCGCACTGGCTTCAACTGCTCTCGTTTTCTACGATCCCATTGACTAAGATTATTCTCTCTACTTATGTCTCTCCGAAGTGATGATTCTCGATTCTCTCTATTCCTTATAAAACTTGGCGCAGATTTCTGTACTAATTTTCTTTCTTGCTGACCATTAATCGATACTCTCATTAGGTCTTTTTCATCTCTAATCTGTTTCCAAACGACATGGCTGCAACATATGCCACTTCTAAATCTTTAGGATTCTTAGACCAAACGAAAACTTGCAGTTCCACATTATCCGAAGTTCTTATGAAGGCATCTACTATTAGTCTATTTCTGTCAACCGCTTATCCCCCAGCAAATGCTCTGGTCAACATTCGATGCACATCTACAAACAAGCTGTGCAATGATTCCCCAGTTTCATGTCTTTGTCTGCTAATCTAAATCTTATCTTCTAACGTTCTACTTCTTCTTCATCTCTATTGTTCTCAAATGATCTCTTCTTCCTCTTGAGATATCCTCCTTGATCTCTACTGCTGTGTATTTCCCACGGGCTTTATGGATTTCCTTCTAGGTCGGCAACCCTCGTCTTATCCCTACCGCTATCAGATACTTTGACAGGTTTGCTTGGTTGCTCATCTAGAGCAGCTTCCTTCGTCCAAGATTTCTCGTGAGTTTGATTAAATTTCACGCATCTGTTTCCGGGGTCATATCGCTCTCGTCTTGGATAGATTCCCTCAGACGCAATCTTCCCACCTGTTTCGCAATAATTCTTCCTTCTAACTTTAGCATCAACTTCTTGTCGAGCTTCTCGATAATTTCATTCAACATCATCAATACTTCTGCGTTCTTTCAACTTTGATAGACTATACTTTTTGCGATCCAACAATCCTCCTCTATGTTCCTCCTCATCCTCCGTGTCATGCTGCCAATTCTCACATATCACATATACTGCCTGACTCAGCGATCTCTTACTACGATGATGATCCAAAGATCTGCTTACGCTGCGCCCCTACGGCGCCTGAGCGTGTCTTTCTTCTGCAGTCACTCGCTGCTTGACAAGGCATCATCAGAATTCATATCCGTTCTTGACGAATTATCGTAAGCATCCTCAACTCTTCTCTGTCTATCCAACACATCATATTGTAACTCGTTTAGCTGCTACTTCAAGTCTTCTAGTTTTTTCCGCTCTAACTGCTTCTGAAAATTCACTTCTTGCATTGAGGCAGAATTTCCAGTAGTGTTTGACAACTCCAATCTCAGTTGCACTCTAAACTTTGAAAACGTTACTTCACTCGATGACAATGACATTCTTTCTTTTTCGTTGCCTTCTCTAGATCCACAAGCTCTAAATTCTTCTCTATTCTCAGATTCAGTTCGTAAGTTCCCCCGGCAACTTTATCCCCAGCTTGGGAGGGTTACTGTTCTAGATGAAGTGTCATCAAACTTTCAATACTTAGTACTGTCGTCTTCGCTAAATGTGAAAGACTTACGAGGAACCCCGGTTCCTCTGCTTCCTCCCTCAGAAATTCTTATTTCTTCTAGATTCAAATCTGGAACTTCGGAGTGATACCCGAGATGTCCTAGATCTTTGTCCTTACTCTCCTTCCCTAGGTCATCCTGAACCCCACTTCTGGTACCAATTGTCACGTTTAGCCGTCCTTTCTCGTGTTCATCCAAAGAAAGAACTTGCGAAAATCTCGCTTGGGTCTCGATATCGTCGTCCCCCAGATTTGACGACGATTTAGGCTGATGGGCCTGCACCCAAGGAGGCGTAGGAGATAAGGATGATGATCTACTCATATTCCTACTTGAATATAATATATTCTCTATATTTTCTAATTCTCTTACTGGCAACCACCGACGTCTAAAGCCTCCTTCTCGTCTTATTCTACCCGATATCTAATCCTTAACCTTATTCGATTCTATCTCCACCCAAAATTAACTACATTTTCTCAAAAATATATAACGTGCTTCGTCTCTCTTAACTGATGACCACACGAATCATCCAAGTAATGTCCTAAACTTTCTACCATCTAAATCTACCCATAACCAAAACTTTAACCCGCTTTAACCGCCTTTTCACCAAAAATATCTACCCAATTTCTGTCTCTAATGAACTAGGCTTCCTCATTCTAAAACGCTGATTTCTAGAATGATGATATAAGCTAAAAAAATCACTTGCGTTGCTAAAATTCTGCCGCCCTAACTTAGGCTACCCGCTGCTAAGCCCCGCCCACAAAATACCCTTACCACCCCTTCACGATATCCTTCACAGCAGTTAAAAATAAGGCTTACATCATCTTTTTACCTATCACCCATAAAATAAATTCTAACTTCCTTAATATTCAATAAATCTTAAATTTTGTCGTTTAGAACTACTCATTGTTCAAAAATATTAACTCCTTGTATCTTACTTTCTAAAAACAATGAACTTTAAGCATATTTATCATCGAGTTAAGCTATTTTAACTTTTAATCGCTCATTTTATGTATGTAAATTCTATTTTTTTTCACTTGCTTGAACTGCCAAATGATAATGTCTAATTTTAGATTCTTAATATCTTTTTATCTACTGAATAATATTTCACAAAATACTCTTCAAATATTACTTAGGTTTAACAAAGCTTATATGCATTTTAACTTAATTTTCAGAATTTTTTCTAAGTTATAAAATTTAACACTTTAGAAAGATACTAATAGATTTCTGAACATTTTACAGTACATCCGTCTTTTGCATCGCTACAGTAGCTTGCGCTTGCTTATTGTCATCCTATCTCCATAAGCTGTGTAGCTCCGCTCTTGCCTACAGCTAACTTTATCTCCTGCAAAAACTATGGCTAGCTCCGCCTTCGTCAAAAAAAATAAATTAGACAAGCGGTATCGGCTTCACAATCAACACTATCGGCAATTCTCACAATCGCACAATTGGTAATCGGCACAATCGTCTAAATGTACATCGGTAAAGCTCTAATTAAATTACTTTAAGTTTAAAAGTATGTGTGTGATCATTCCACTACATACACCTAATCACCCTTACAGGCTAGCTCCTGGTCACAAATATTTTAAACTACTTTTGGTTTATTTATCCATTTATTGATAAATGTTACCATTTATTCCATTGATATTAATCAATATCTGTATGCTTGCTGCATACAGTGATGATGATGATGATGATGATGATGATGATGATGACGATGACGACGACGACGACGACGACGTTTATAAAATATTATCAAGTTATACAGTGACAATATTTTAATATGGTGAATTCTAATAAACAATTGAAATGAATCGAATGAAGTCATTCTTGAAAAGAATTAAGAAGTTTTATATACTGATCCAAATTTCAAACTTCGTACAATATCTATTAAGTGGGTCTAGTATGGAAATAATCATCAAATATAATAGTTGACAAATTGAAACAAAGTAGCTCTTCTGTGATAGTCGATCTAAACCATCTGCACCCAGAAACATCATTCATTGGTAAAGAAACTCGCGCACTTGATTAATCCCTTCGGTCCTGCCAGAGATCTCGCTGTTTTGGCGTGCAAAGTGAGATCCCGATTACCTCTCGCCAATATTAGTTCCAACACAATATGATAAAAAATTAAATTAATTAGAAAGAGACATTATATACCATACAAACTTAAAGTTTCCATCAACTAAAGTTACCTAAGACCTAAAGTTACCTCAATACCAGATCTCGATTACACTTTCACTTTCACTTGGATGGTAGATTAAGCCATAAATCTATTTAAATTTTGGCCCTAGACTCTGGTTAGAACTTCCCAAAAAAATTAAAGATGATAAATCGTTAAATGCTACAATAAAATTGTAGCAATATAAAAACTCATTTTGTTACACACATTTAATCAATTTGTATTCTTAAATTATTTACATTTTTATTTTGACATTGAGATGTATTCTGGTTCTACTGGTTCTACTAGGGAAGCAAAGTACAATTAAATTCTTGGTCTTTATTTATTTAATTTTGTTAATATCAATTGGTTGTTAGTCTTGCTATCAACTTAACATAACATGTACTTAACATAACATGTGCTTATATTATTTTAGAAAAATTCATCATTTTCTATATTTCATGTTTGATTCTAGGAATGAATGAATTGAATTGAATTTTTAGAATTTAGAATGTTTGATTCTAGGAATGAATGAATTGAATTTCATTTCATTTCTTTAATTGTACTAATATGTTTTCATTTTGGTGTCAATCTGTCTTTTGGAGAGCCTTTCAAGCCTTTGCACTTTTTTCTGTTTGCTATATATTTTATTTATAATATAATGCATTGAGAAATAAATATGTCTGTCTATCAAATCTATCTACTTCCAGGTAAAGACTTCTCAAACTTTCCTTATATGGTACAAAAATATTTTCATCATATTTGAACAAAAAGCTCTTTTTCAAAAGCCAATTGACAAACATTGTAGAACAGAATTGTTTTAATGAGCTAATGTTATAAAAGATACTTAGAGTGCTATTCAGTTCAATAAATCTTGAGATGAATGAAGTGAGAGATGAGCGAATCAATGGAATGATTTAATCTTTTATTGAAAAGGTTTGCACATCCATCGCGCACAAGTAACTTTTAAAAGGTGAAATTATTCAGGCCCTTGTCAATCTATGTCTTCTTTCAATTGAATAGATTTTACTAAACTGGGAGTAATTCAGTGGAAAATATTTATAGCACATTTTTGAAAATGATTTTTCTTATACATTTTCTATCAACTTTTTTTATTCAGAGCCAGAGAAGACAGGGATGCAAGGAAAAGAAAGAAAGCTGATCCACAGCGTATGAAGATAAGAGAAGTGTATGTTTTTTATATTTACAGTCCCAAGCCTAAACTTTAAGCGGGTAGCACTCTATATACTGTATTGTACATAAAACATAAAAGTTCAAGTAGTTGGTGAAATAACAGATCAAATTGTGAATATAAGTTACCCAGGCCTTACACTTGCATGCTTTTTTTGTTGAAAGTATTAAGCTACTGTCGGCCTTTCATTATCAGGCTCGGGGGCGTGTCTATTATAGTTATAGATAAGCCCCCGACATGTGATCATCTTAAATTTATTAAAGGGCTTTAAAGCAGTTGGACTGCTATATTAAAGTATTAAATTTTACGTTTGGATTTGGATTAAGTAGAAATAAAAGTTTGTCAGAATCTTGGTGCTTAGGCTGCCTCTGATCAAGATAATTTTAAAAATAAATCAGGTGTATCGTGATAATACCAAGAATTTTATATTGCCTATTTGCAATCTCATACAAATTTGAGGAACACTGATTGAGCACTGAAATTAACGATGTTAAGTTGTACAATCTTGAACTGATAGTACTATTTTAAACTATATTTACTTTTCAGTTGCAAAATCTGCAAAACTTTCAAACAAGATAAAAATTTAATTTGCTTGAATATCGAAATGTTAACTGTAAAGGCAATAACTGTAATAATAATTTTTATGATAATGTGTAGACCACAAGCGTCATCAGCTCTCTTTTTCAAGTATAATGAACAACTTGGGCCACCTTACCACATTCTGATCGATACAAACTTCATCAACTTTTCTATTAAGAACAGATTAGATATGCTTAAGTCTATGATGGATTGCCTTTATGCCAAGTGTAAGTATTTAGCTTTATACAAAAATTATAATTATTGTTATTCATGGACGATATTTGGTCTTCGAGTCAACTCGCATACTGGGAAACTTTTCCTACTGGAATCTTACCTACTTGGAATCTCGCCTACTTGGAATCTCGCCTACTAGAAATTTTGCCTACTAGGAATCTTGCCTAAGCTGTAAGTTTATATTATAAGTAATTTGACTGCAATTTGAGAACAGATAATCTAACACAAAATATAGTGTCACCTCCTAAATTTAAAGAAGTTCTATTACGGCTAACTAGTTTAGTGAGTAGAATTTGTTTAGTTTTTATTTGAAACTAGTAATTAGAAATCAGTCCTAGGAGTGCAAGATAATTGCAAGAATCAGAAAATGAAAAGTTACAACTTTTTTTACAGGGCTTGTTTTAAAAATTACATATTTTTAATAATTACATAGATTTAATTAACCAAAGATATCATTTTTTGACTTAATTCTTTAGTCTAATATTCTCACTGTCATTTTTTCCAAATTAATTGGTTTTAAAAAGAATTCTTTAACAAAATCTTAATCAAGAAACAAACTTTATTTTGTTTTTCTTCTTGCAATCAGTTTGTGTTATGGAAGTCCCTTGACCAATGAATTTATTTTTATTTATGTTTATTTATTTCACACAAAATAATAAAATGCAATTCATAATAAAGTGCAAGATGTGAGAAAGGAATACACAGGCACATGGCACTCAAGTGTACCCTAGCGAGATGGACAATGTCTTCAACATTTCGACAATAGATAAAAATGTCTACAGTTCAATTAATACATATAAGAGCAGGGTTCATACATATAAAAGCACAATTAATAAAAAAAATACAATTCAATAATAAAAACAGTGGTGTAAATACATAGAAATTACTTGCAATTAATTCAATAAACAATCCTAACTCAATTATTAATCAAATCCTAAGAGTAGAAATGATTTTAAGTTACATGCTAAAAGTCCTTTTTTAAAAGATAATGCACAATTACTGTTAACTAAGTATTCTGCAAAGAATTCCAAGGATTTATAATACGTATGCCAAAATATCTCCTTCTAACATCAACTCTAGAGTGATCCATAATTAATTTTTTATTATGACCCTGTGTCAATATATTTTCATTATTTGCTGTTTTAAGACCAAAGGCCTCAAACCCTCCTGCGATTAGCCCATTCAAAATTTTATAACAAAGCAAGAGGTCCACCCTGAGACAGCGCAGCTCTAAATGAAGGTAAGTTGAGCAATTTGAGTCTATCTTGATATACAATGTCTTTCAATCCTATCACATTGCGAGAGAAGAGTCGCTGAAGATCTCCTCCTTCCTATAGATATCTTAGCATTCGCGAATTTAGTTGAAATTATCGCTTTTATTACAATTTGTAATCACTAAGCCATTTTTAGCTTGTTGTGCCGGCACCAACGTTTACAAAATAGACAAAACATAGACAGTTCAACAATAATGAAAATACATAAATTTGTCACTTTTTGCAGTAAAGTGTTATTCTAACACATATTTTGTTTTCAATTCTTATAATAGTAACATATATAGGCGAGTTTCCAGGCGAGTTTCCCAGTAGGCGATATTCCCGGGCCTAAGTGTACTCGTCTACTGGAGATCTTGCCTACTAGTAATCTCACCTACTAGGAATCTTACCTACTAGGAATCTCACCTACTAGGAATCTCGCCTACTGGGGATCTCGTATACTACGGATCTCACCTACTATTTTTTTTTTGCAAATGGAAATAGAAGTTAAAAAACTTAATGAAAACAAGGTTTTGTATAATTTTTTATGCTTTTATTATAATATTTTTATGCTAGTCTTTATAATCGGTTAATATCACTATAATATTAAACTTGTAACTTGTCCATAATATGTTTCATTTCCTATAATATTATGACTAAATGATGTTATATGATCTAGTATTTTTTGTTAATTAAAATTACCCAAATTTTAATTAAAAATGATATCTTGAATAAAAAAATATTTTTTTGTATTTGTTTGGAATTTTCTCACTCTTGCATTATCTTGGATTGGCTTCTAATTACTTGTTTAATATAAAAAAACTGATATACTCTCTAAACTAAATTATTTTTTTTTCTAGAATTTTGAACTCTAACTTTTATATTTTACTGTCAAATTCTTGCCCACAAAACCGTCACTGCCTTGAAAAACTTCAAAATTTCAAAATCTGCAACCTTAGTATGTTTATACTATGATTTTATATAAGTTTATAGAGTCCCATAATATACTGGGGGACAATGTTTTGTTGAACTTTTGTTACTTTATTAGAATAGCTTTATTTGAATAGCATCATGAGTGATTTATTTGTTAGTATTTAGATTGTTTCTATCACGTCAGGTTTTTGAGATACAACATCATAAATTTTGTATATATTCATTATTGACACAATATCTATAATATTCTTCCTTTTGTGTTTTAGATCAATTTGTAAATAATTCTTTTTGACGTTGTAATTTTATTAATATCTGGATTAAGTTAAAGATGCCTAGAAGCTGTTTAAGTTCACCAGATATATTTTGTTATATTTCTGAACAATTCACTATTAAGGATCAACGTCTTGAAATAGGTTTTTTCGAAGTCAAGACATTCGAAGTCAACGTCTTGACTTCGAAAGGCATAGTTATCATATTTTGCATATTTTGGTGTGAAATTTGGAGGTGAAGATAAAAGTTGGGCTCCCTATACTGTCTGTAAACCATGTGTTGAAAAGCTAAGGAAATGGTTTCGTGGCTTGATTGACAGAATGCCATTTTTAATTCCTATGATATGGCAAGAATCAACTAATCACACTACAGATAGCTATTTTTTTATGATTAATATAACTGGCTTCAATATGAAAACAAAGCACAATATAGAATATCAAAGCATACGATCTGTTATCAGGCCTGTTATGCATTCTGATGATATTCCTATACCCAAGCCTCCACCTGAACTATCTCTGAATTTATCTGAAACCAATAATTCCAGCTCTGACAATAATAACGACTCTGATTTCATCATTCACGGAAATGATGAACCTCAACTGTTTTCTCAAGATGATCTCGATGATTTGACAAGAGATTTAAATTTATAAAAGAAATATGCTCAATTGCTTGGCTCCAGATTAATGGAAAAAAAATTACTTTCTCTGTGCTTATGTCATTTTCATGGTATAAGCACAGAGAAACAGAATTTGTCAATTTTTTTACAACTGATGGTACATTGGTCTATTGTACTGATATTGCGTCGTAACTGAATTGGGTATTAAATATGAATCATCTCACTGGAGACTTTTTATCAACCCATCTAAACAGAGCTTGAAGGGTGTTCTGTTACATAATGGCAATGAATTTTTATCAGTACCAGTGGCTCATTCGGTCATTATGAAGGAAACTTATATGAATATGAAAATTCTACTTGATAGACTCTGCAGCACTAATAACTCTGCAGCAGGACCAGACAACCTGCCTCCTATTTTATATAAAAACTTAGTTAATGTTATAGCTTTTCCGTTGTCAAT
>JAQIXG010004301.1:0-13150 GCA_034700105.1 Oconnorella tubifera
GAGAGAGAGAGAGAGAGAGAGAGAAAGAGAGAGAGAGAGAGAGAGAGACAGAGAAAGAGAGACAGAAAGAGACAGAGCGAGAGAGGGAGAGAATTACATTCAGTCCTATTGCAGTTAGTTACATAAATCAAAGGGTACAGCTTCATTTATTTGAGTCAGTCTCAATTGAATTTGGTGTCACAGCAAAGACACTACAAAGCTTTTAATGTGTGGTGTGACTGCAGTACCCCCACCGGCTAAAAATTAAATAAAAAGTTCAAATACGGGAAAAAGGCGTTAAATTAAAAAAATTGACACCCACCAAAAAATTGTCTGAAATAATTTTAAAATATTTTATTCCTTCCCCTCCAAATAAAGAAAAAAGATTGGGCCCCAGCTGAAAAAAATTACATTTCTTTGGACAAATGTTACATTAGTTAAATTTCCCCCCCTGCTGAAAAACAGCAAAAAACGTTGTCAGGAATAATATGTAATATTTTCTAATCAGATGTTACATTCCCCCAACCAAATTTTTTTTTTAAAAAATCCCCCCCCCCCCCAATGAAAAAATGTCATCAGAAATAATGTTCATTTTTGCAAAATGTTCAATTTTTTCACCCTTTACCACCCCCCCCTCCCTTCATTCCCGAGCAGAAAACCGTTTGGAGCTCCTGCATCTCTTTTAAAATTGTCAGCCTGTTAAATGTTTGGCTTGATAAAATAACTGACTTGTGAGAATTGTTGAACATAGGGCCTAAGTATCTATATCAAATTACATCCCAAACAGTAGGGCTACTAGATAACAGAAGCGTTTAATTAATCAATCTGTCAATGTTGTGACTGCGTAAACAGAGAGAACTGCAGCTAAATATTGCACTGATATTACAAGCATTCATTATGTCAGTGATAATAAACAACTAAATATCTAAAAAACATATTTGACTATCTGGTTCTCAGCTATCCGGATCGGATCGTATCCGGAATCGGCAATTTCAAATTTCAGATATCCGGTATCCGGAATCGGCAGATAAATGCCAATCGGTTATGCACTATTAAAATGTTAATATTAAAATGTTAAAAATATAATTTATTTTTTTTAAGTTGTTATAAATTTAAATTATTTTTTAAAATATTTGAGAATCAATATTATTTTGTTCTCTATCATTGAGCAATAAACAATAAGAAATATATTATCATAACTTTAACCATGCAAGTCTTGTGAATAAATATCACACATCAGAAAACGATTACTGGCAAACAGTTTCTTATATACAATGCAAAAGTTCACAGTAATCACATTTAGATTACAGTTTTTCTTAAATTAAGCTTTTAACAATAATTTACAAATACATAACATTCTATTGAAATTAGAAATTAACAATTTCTGTTCGGCTGTTGAAAACAAATTAAATAACTATTACAACACAGTTATAAAACTGACCAGGCGGTTCAACTCTGATATAATGATAAGGATTAATGCAAACTTCGTCTTTCTTCAGAGCAAACGCGTACTGACAATGTTCAACGGCCTGCAGTTCATGCGGTGAACTGAGGTCAGACCACCTCCAGAGTCTGCAGTACATAACGTGAGGGAGACCTTTCTTTTGGGACACCTGCAGACGTCCATCTAGTGATCTGAAGTAAGATCAGCAATGTAAAGATATCAAATTGCTTAATAGCATATATTCGATTAGCATATAACATATAATTAATATATATAATGGGAGTAGCACATAACGATAATTATTACGTAATGATTATAAATATAATTGATATGCATATAACGTAAAAGGAATGCGATAATGAAACATAAATGCCATTAATTGTATCATTTAATATTTATATTTGTATTTTATTTATTTTTCTTTATTTATTATCTATTATCCATTTATTTGTGATGAATAAAAGACCTATATATTAAAAACAAAAAGAAAATTTCATGATATGTTATCAACTAAATATACAGATATTAAATAATGAGAGCACACTCCGTTAATCCAATTTAATATACTCTAAATTAAAGATAGCATAATAACAATTACGATTCGTAATTAATACAAAATAAAGCTAAAAATACAAATATTAAACGAGAAAAGGTCCCAGAACTCTACCTGGGGATTGTGACACACTTTGTGTTGGGATCCTGACCCACTATGGCTCTCTCCAGCTCTTCTAGTGATCCAGACGACTTCTTTAGTTTCTTCGCTAAACTTTTTACAAATTTATCCGCATACAGTTTATTCTTATCATCTTCTTTAACAAGTTCTAGTAAATGCTTTACAGTAGGAGATCTCAATCCAAATATTGCCTCCATAGTTCACATTTATTTACTTACTCTCTATATATGACTCAAACTTTGAATAAAGTAGTATTCTCTCGATGCATTCAATTAAATAGTATCACTAATAATTGCTAATGATTCATTGCGTGCGGATAGATGAAGATTCGCTAAATTAGGATTCCCTTCGGGAAATAATTGACGAATTAATAAAAATTATTTTTTTGGATTAAGTTATAAAATAAAATAAATCAAACACTTTAATGGCGATGATTTAAGTGTTAGGGTTCGTTTCGTCTACTGCCAGAAGGGATCAAAATTAATCGTGCACAAAATGTAGTTTTAGTCGTTAAAATGTTAGTGTAAAGTGATAGTGGAAGTCGGATATCTAATTGGAGGCTTTCGTTTTGAACACTCTCTAGTAGAAGAAGCGTCGTTAATATCGTTTAAAGTTAATTCAACGTAACAAGACGTCAGCAAGCATTATTGCCAAATAATAAATATTTCCTCCTGTTCGGAGGAAATAATGTGGACGACCCTGTGGAAGCAGAAGCTCATCTGGGACATGTCGCCATTTACCGAAGACCTGTTTGGAGGAGATAATTTGAATCACCTTGAGGCAGAAGATGCTGATCGATGTGGGCCATGGCTCTATTTATCCTATGCCATGCTCCGAGGGGATAATTTGGACGACCATGGGCAGCAGATGCTGATCAGAAAAATGGCGTCATGATCTGTTTAGTGAAGATAATCTGTTGGAGGAGATAAATCAGATTCTTCTGCCATAGAGTTGTCCAAGTTATCATAGTTTGGACGACCCTGGGGCAGCAGATGCCAACCGGGAACAATGCGCTATTTGCTATAAGACCTATTTGGGAGAGATAATTTGGACAATCCTTGTGCAGCAGATGATGATCGAAGTGGTCCATTTGGCATTTGCTTTATGACCTCTTTGGAGGTGATTATAATTTGGACGACCCCAATACGTCCCAGAGGCTGACTGGGGACCCCTGTCCGTCTCTGGACAGAGGTCCTTAGTACCGAGGACTTCTTGGAGGATATCATTTGGACGACCCTTGGGCACCAGGGACTGACCGGGGACATGGCGCCATTTGCCGAGGACCTTTTTGTCGCGCATGCTCCGTGGCATGATTGCAAATGGCGACATTTTGTTGTTTTTTATGTAAAGAAAAAAATAGAATTTAATTTTTATTTCGTTCATCGTCAGGCGCCATATTTAGTCACGTGAGTGGGGCGGGGAGGGGAAGTGGGCGGGGCATGCAAATTAGTCCGTCACGCTTGACGTGGTAATGCGTAGAGATAGAAATAATGAATGCATTAGGGAATGAATCAGGGGATTAGGTGTTAGGGTTAGGGTGCAGGGGAAAATGAGACCGGATGTAGAATTAGTATTTGCGCGCATTAAATACAGTCAATTGCATAATATGTGTGCATAATTTTTGTATTAGAATATAAATAAAAGGGAAGATATAGATAAATATTGACGGGCATAGATGTATTTTTGGTTTAAATGGTTTTAATAATAAAAAAGGATTGGATAAAAATGACAGTTTGTTTATTGTAATATTCCTGGTAGACAATATTCATTCGATGGAAAACTAATTATAGATTGTAATGTTTTTGTGTGTAGAATGAAAAAATGCAGAAAAATGAAATGTAGAAAATATAGGAGTAATATTAGTGGTTTTATTTCAATATGATTTTTACACGACAAATTAAGTATACATTGTAATATTTTTTTTTTGATATATAAATTCATTAACATTTAGACTAACTTGATTATCAATTTGCAAAAAATTACTTTATAATCATATTTGGTCTACCTTAACTGTAATACTTAAATTAATCCTGACACTGACCATAGCATTAACTTGAACCCTAACTCTAAGCGTATCCTTAAACGCAACACTGGCACTAACCCTAACCCATAATTTTTTAGTAGACCAAATGTCTGTAGACCAAATATTGATAGACTAAATGTCCATAGACATTGCGTCTGTGGACAAAATTCTGCAGACGAGTTATTGTGATACCCTAAATTAATTTTCAGTTACTTATATCGGCGACGTGAAGCCGTTTAGATTTGTGAGATGGGTCCCCAAACATTGGATTACATCGACACAGTGCTAACTTGCGAAGGAAATTACTACTCACCCGACTTCAGTCTCCGTTTAACGGAACTCAAGAATAAGTTACAAGCAGCCCTTCTTGACTCAACAGCCGGTAATTTAATTGATTTATTGTATGAGTAGCATTAAGTTATTTATAATGTCATATATTTGTCATATATAGTGGCATTAATTATTAGATATTTTTTATAAAGTTTTTTCATATATTTGTACGTTTGTTAAATTTATGGTTGGTTATTTTTTTTACTTTAAATTACACAAGATCGTTAGAAATAAAACAAATTTCTGATTTATATTTTGAATATTGCAATTTAGCAAAGGCTAGAAGATATATTTTGCAGCGAGTTTGTATAATTTATGAAAGCGTATCTTTATTTCTTGTATTTATTCATTCATTGTCTGTTTGCGCATCTATTCTTTGAATATGAAAAGATCAAACCAAAGATAAAGATCAAGTATGTTGAAGATTTGAATTGTGATGTCTTTCATAACGGTAAAACATAATGAAAGATAATGTTGTTGAAATCTGTCTACAATTAGTGTTTAAAGGTCAAATGTGACTTGAGCCAGAATCTCTTCAGCCATGCATTCAATCCTGTAATCATAGTCTTTGAAATAAATATATTTGATCATATACTTTATAGCTTATACTTACTTGCTAGACAAAACTGATGAATCGAGTAATGAACATTTAACAAAAGTGTTTATTAGTAGAGTTTTTGTAAAGTAGATTTGCTTTTTTCAGGGCAACGAGAGCTTATAGTAAAGAAAGTGGAGCCATGGAATAGCGTGCGTGTCACATTCAATCTTCCCCTTGATGCAGCACGACGGCTTCAAGAGCTAGCCCTGCGACGAGATCCATTACTGCGTGACATTGGCATCCTTGCCGTGCAGATAGAAGGTGATCGTGTCATCTCTCTGACATTAGAGGGTGCCAATAATGTGTCGACCGAACTCGTTATAGTGTCACCGACATCGAATAATGACCCATTGCCTTCACGTAGATCGGCTCAACGCGCAGCACGCTTTACTGCACCCCACGGTTCACCGAGCAGTCAGGTGCCAGACAGGCAGGGGTTTCTTAAGCCACATCCTGTTGGGACGCAAACAGTGCCGGGTGTGACGCAAATGCCTAGACATTTATTTCCTGGAAGCATTTCATCGCTTGGTTGTCTATCTTCCCCGGTTGTGAGTAATTTGTCATTACAACACGATGCCTTACTTGCAAGTAATTTACTGGCAGAGGAATGGATACCTAGTGGTAGGTTCCCCGGGGAATATAGACATGAATTATCGCATGTGGGCAGTTTCCCGAATCATTTACCTATATTAGACAGTCGGTTGCTTGAAGAACAGTTTGGTAATGATGAGATGCAAGAACATTTACCGCAGGAACGTCAGTTAGACGATGAGCTAGGCAATGAACTTGAGTCTCGGTTGATGAAAGAGTTATTTTCTGGTAACCAGATGCAGGGCAAGTGGTTGCCTGAGGGAATGGTTGTAAGAAATCCTGTGAGGAATTGTTTGCCTTATAGCTTTGCCCCTTCCACATCTCTTGATCTCACTTCTGGTGGTTGTTCGTCGATGTCCTGTAGTTCAGCGATTGATAGATCAACAGCGTTGTCACAAGTTGTTCGATCGATAATGGCCTTGTCAGCTGATAAGTCAAGCTTTGCGTTATCATCATCGTCATCATCATTAGGGGCCTTATCATCATCATCATTAGGACAGACAAGCATGTCATCTTTATCTGAACGATCAAGTCTAACCGGGCAAGCCTTGTCTAACCCCCCGGACGATGGTCAACAGGTGACCAGTGCTCGTAGAGCTTCAAAGAAGCGACGGAAAGCGAACCAGAATTTATCCGCGCCTGTAAACTTAAACTCATTACATGATTGGCCACTCAGTGAACCAATGAGAGGTGAGACAAGTCCATTGCGCGGCACGGATTGGCCATCGGGTAATACAGTGGCGAAATTTCCAGTAAAGTTATTAAATGAAAATCAGTTTGGCGTGCATGTCAGCACATGGTCCAATGATATGGTGAGCCCTGGGGGAGCTGTGGGGGAGGGATGTTTACAGGTGGGATGTGGGGACAGTGTGTGGCCGCCTCGGTTGGATATCCAAAATAATGTCTCTCCTGTGAGTGGTCAACAAAATATAGCGTCGTCGAGTCCGCTGCTCGTAAATCTTCTGCAGAATTCTGGCATTAGAAACGCGGCACAATTACAACAGCAACAACTTTTGCTTCAACAGCAGCTGATCATGCAGAACGCTGTGAGTGGCGCTTCGAGTCTGTATGAGTCTGTCATTCCTCAGACGACACAGAAGAGTCATAAACAGAATAGACACAAACGTAAGAGCGATACAGGGTTGGGTGTAGATGGAGCGAAGGAGAGAAAGGTGGAGGGAACAGGGGAGGAGATGAATGGAACTCGTGTTCGGAGACAGAATAGGATTATTAATCCTTACACGGGTGAGTTAGAAGCTGTGGATGAGGGAGAGATGGATATAGGAAGGAGGTTGTTTGGGGATAGCGATCGGGATCCACATCGGATCTTTAAGTTAGCGGGGGATGGTAGTAAGTGTGCCTCGGCGGTCGGGTGTGTGGAAGATGACGTCGCTTCTACTCATTTATTGAATAATTCTGATTTGGCGAGATTTGAGAAGATGTCGGATGCAGAACGTGAGGTTTTAGTCACGTCTGTTTTATTGAGCAGTACGATGCCTTCAGGCTGTAAATATACAGCTAGCGCTGAGAAGATTAACAGTACCATAGCATCTCATAGCGACACAGATGATTGTAGATTATCGACTGATCAATCGTCGATGGCGGCTCATGAATCGGTTGTTCACTCTCGCTCAGTTTCGACATATAATCACGATTCATGTAACTCTAGTAGTAGCTTGATTGCAAATAATAATAATAAATTATATTTAAATAACGTTACTAATTCGCTAAGTACTTTTTCGCCTCGAGGAGTTTATAACGTTTTGGATTTACCTCAAGTTGGATTTAATTCAAATTCAGAAACGCGGACGTCTGCTTCCTTAGTCAATCGTATGACTTCAGACGACATCGCCGCTTTTTATAACAATCTGAGAGTCAGTGCTGCGAATGAGAGCATTGCGTCGCGAAACAGTAACGGTGATGATATCGTAAAAATAGAGTCAAGTCAAGAATTAAATGGATTGACAGATTCTGGAGATGGTTTGATAGGGAGAGCAGAGGGTGGTGTTAGTTTTAGTAGTGTTGGTGTAAATCAGAGTTGGAAGGATGCAAGTGTGTCAGTGATGACATCATCAGCAACTGCCGGTAAGGTGTTACATGATGCAATTCATGATAGTATTATTAGTTGTACTTTTTTGATGCATAAGATTCAAATGCTTTTGACTTGAGTTTAATATATCACAATTCATTTATTATAGTATTTAATAAATAGTCGTTTTTGTGCTGATGTGACATTAGGTGGAAAATAATATTAATAACTTAAAGCTTTAAAAAATTCTTAATTTATTTATTCGTGTATATTATTAATATAGAAATTTGATACTTTTAGTATATTGTTTATTTGAATTTCTAAAACTGCTCAGTGATAAATTTTGCATGGAATATTCACAAGAATGTTCAGTAAGTTTAGCTAACATAAATTTATTAAAGTATAACAGACAAGTAAAGAGAAATTTTTATTGTTTTACATTTTACTTGCAGCGACAGTCTTTTGAAACAGGACACAAAATGTTTCAGTATATATTTATCTTGAAGTAAAATTAACATATATACTGAATTAAATTATATAAATTAATCACATAGTGTAATTATGTGTAGATACAATCGGATGATTTATAAATTGTGTATTCTTTCAACAGCATCAACGTTCTCATCGGAAGATCTTTTTAAGTTAACGGCATCCACTGTTCTTTCCATCATGAATGGTCAGCAAAAGTTGCCACTGTCCTCCGACTCAATCACGCGGCAGGATTGGCATTTTGCAGGCTTGCCATCTAACTCAGTTGGCTCGTTAAGCCACGGCAATCAGAGGTTTTCATCTTTCCAAGGATTGCCCGAACGCGATTGTCTTGCAGTTGTAAAGGAAGCGGGTGTTCCATTTTTCCCCGCTGGTAAAATCTATGAAGGCAAAACTTTGGATAAATGCGGAGATTTTACAAGCGTCTCTGATAAAAATTCATTCGTTGCTACATCGTATACTTTGCACGATCAGCAGAAGGCGAGTTTAAATTTAACAGACGCACAGTTCAAAACGAAACGTTCAGAATCGTTTGCCTTTAATACATCGTTCGCAGATTCTAAACAAATGAATGACAATCTTATTCGTTCGGATGAAAGTTTCTCACAGAGTAATATTACTTTAAATGCTTCAATTGATCAGCTGCCAGACATGAAGTTGTTAGGATCAGACACTGAGAGAAAAGTATTTCCTGAGAGTGATACAGACTTGTCACGTTTCATTGACCCAAAGCGATTAAATCGTGATGTGCTATCCCGGAGAAGTTGCCGTGATGAAGTTATTTCTTCATCACCCGCTCGAAGTAGGACGCCGCTGACCGTTGCTCAGTTACTCGAACAAGCTGAATCGTTTCATACGAATAAAACTGACAATGAATCGATCCCTTTAGTTAATTCCGTTAAGTCACCTCGATCGATTCCCGAATCGTTAATGTGTCCGATAGTTTCTCAAGTTAAATCACCTAGGTCCATTCATGAGGCAGTAATGTGTCCTGTGGTAAGTGCGGTTCAGTCCCCAAGATCTATCACCGAGTCATTAATTTGTTCCTCGGTTAAATCTCCCAGATCGCTCCCTGTATCTTTTAATGAGACGGATATTTTAACAAAGAGTTTTTCTAGAAGCAACTCCGTAAAGTTATCAAGTCGACAATGCTTTACACCGGTGAGCGTTTTAGAATCTGTACCTCTGACATCACCAGCGTATCCTCTTAATCTCACAGAGTCAGTCCAGAAGGCTATGTTAGGAGGGGGGGGGTTAGATTCTTCTCCCCCGTCTTCCCCCCTAATACATCCGGTTATCGGTTCGCCAAGAGTTTCAATCTCATTTACGGTAACTCGATCTAAAGACGTTGATTCGACGTGTAGAGCTGATGAGAATTTAAATGTAACAATGCTTGATACGAGTTCGTTGTCTTTAACTAATAAAAAATCTCCTTGCAATGCTACGTCTGATTTGAAGTTTTTCAATGTTACTGGCTCTGATTATCTTGTAAAAAGTTTATCATCTGATGTAATGAAATCATCGCGTTCTGATGATCGTTGCGAGATATTGTATGAGCAGGATGTACTCAGTCAGGGATGCAGTTTTCGAGTTTCAGATATTGGTGTGAACTGTAAAAGTGAGGATCAAATAAATGAGAATCGAATAAAACCTGTAAATAAAGCCACATCATTGGGAGTTAGTCAAGCAGAAACAGTTTTATCTTTAAGTAATCATTTGGGTTGGGATGACAGTTTATGTGCAGTCAATGTCACATCATCGTCAACTTGTTTATCCTCTCTCTGCTCTGCTGATCACTCGTACAGTCTCTCAAGTAGCAAGTCAACTGAGACATCTGTTAGTGATAGTTTGAGTACGAGCATTGGAAATTGCATTGAGAATAACATTGCATTTAATAATGCTGATTTACTGAGGACTGATTTAACAGAGGCATTCGCTGTTGCATTACCAGATGTTAATCATGGAAGTTTGTTATGTAGTAAAACCAATCTGGTAGCTCCATTACAAAATGATATGATTTCACGCAATGATATAGCTGGCGATGTTGACATATTGTCATGTAATGTAATGCAGTTATATTGTAAAGCAGATGCAGCAAACTTCAATGAAACAAGATCTGAAAATGGTCAGTCATTATTTAAATTATCGGACAATCTTGATCCTATGTCAGGTGTTACACAAGAACAATCTAATCCAGTGCATCATAAGTCGATCAATGAAGCACACATAGATAACAAGTTGAATGAGACTACACTAAATGACAGTGGAGGTTGTTTGACTGATATTTTGAGATCAGGTGAAAAAATAGAGAATTTGAGTTCCTGTGTAAATAATAAGTTATCTCAAGTTTATGATGTGAAAGGGGCTTTGTCCGCTGACTCTTCATCGGCTGTTGATTGCATTGAAGTAGTAAATACAGTCACACAAAGCTGTCATGAAAGTTCTACGCATCAAAACTTGAGTAACTTCACGGAAACAATTATCGAATCGTCAGGAGCCAGTGTTTCTGGTTTGAATTTTTCTCTGACAGACTATGTTCCGAATAAAGTTGAGATGATATTATTAAACGATATTTCGCAATTAGATAAAGAAGGAGTTTCATTGAGCAGCAATTCGATTGAGAATCATTACTCCGATAACGATAATAAATTATTTTCAAGCGATTTATCAGTTGTAAATTCGGAAGATAATATATTTTCATTGATTCAGGATGGGCTGATGACAGATGAAAATAAAGAATTATCATCACATACTCGACCTTCAGACGCGCTATTAAATTGTCTCGCGGAATCCATTGAACCGGTGGCGCGATTCAATGGCAGCGCACGACGCAGACAGTCATCAGATAACGCTATGGCAAACGAGACGTCAGGAAGAGATTTAGAACAACGACACGATGGTAGCACATCGCGGAACCTGACGGATGGGAGGGAATTACGAAGCGTTAAAAATTCTCATTCACACGTTAGAATGACGACGCGAAGTCGAGGAAAGGACGGACCGCGTGATAGAATCAACGATACAAATGCGCTTGAATCAGATAAAAACAAAGATAACACGATAAATTCTACAAAGATTACAAAACTCGACGGTGGGACAGATAGTAATCGGAGATTAACTCGTGGTCAATGCATCGGACAGTCAACCAGGGAGACTTGCAGGATAGGAGGCGGCAAGATAAACTTTCTGGAGTCTGGGGGGATGGATCAGTGCGAGGCTGTAGGATTGAGGAGGCATGCTGGGGAGGGTGAGATGGGGGTGGAGGGTAAGAGAAACGTGCCCACTAGGTCATCGAGACGAAGGGGAATGAAGAGAAATAAAGATTCTGAGTGTAAGGTGGATGATTTAGAGGGTGAGGTGATGGCATTGGATGATGTAAGACAGACTAGCTAGGATCAAATGTAAGGATATTGTATTGGATTATATATCTTGTATATAGGATTAATTGTAAAATTGTTTTAATAGCATCATATGTAAGACTATGTATAGTATTACGTTAAGTTTAATGTCTGGATTACTGTATTGTAATGATGCCTCAGATGTTAATTTAAGCGTCTTACTAAAGGCTGCAGCAAGTTAGAGAAATAGTGAGCTTTCTGGGATTTGAATTCAACTTTGCGTAGGACTAAGTGTAAGGTTGTTATAGGATAATCTGAGCTCTTCTACTGTACTTAGAACTCTAAAAGTAAACTTTAATTTTATGCCGGGACATTTTGTATAAATTTTATTGACTTTTTGTGATGCTTATAGATTACTGATTAAAGATTACGACCAATCAATCGTTACATCTTCATGGAAGCAGTTGATGATTTCAGTTCCTTGCATCATAAAGATCTTGTATCAATATGTTGTACACTTTACTGCTTCAGTTGAATATCTGCCTACTATACAGTTCTTTGAGATCTCACAGAAACACTGATTTATACCCTAATTGATCATACTCATGCGCTAATTGATCATGCATCTGTATTATGATCACGCGAATGTGTTTTTTGATCGTGCATGCTATTCGAATGATGTGCTTTAATTTACTTGTGCTCAAATTTGGCTTTGATTTTTTAATTGATTACTTATTTGAGTTTATTATTAGATGAACTTCCAGTCTGTAACCTGATGTATCATTTAAGCGCTAGTTCTGTTTGATTTTAGTAGCGCTGATTTGTTAAAAAAAGAAGAATTAGATATACTTTTACGGTGTCCCAATAATTTGTTTAAGGACGTTTTTTTTCGACACTACGTCTACCAACATTTTTTATACCGGCATTTGGTCTACTGCAACATTAAGGTTAGGGTTAATGTTAGGATAAAGGTCATGGTTGCGGTTATGGCTAATGTTAAGATTATTTTAAGGGCTTTAAGACCAAATGTCGGTAGATCTAGTGTCATGGACTAAATGTCAGTAGACTAATTGTCACGGAATCTAAGTTACTGAAAGAATTGTAGTAAACTTTAAAATTTTAAAAAGTAAACTTTTGAAATAGTTTTCTTTAGAATATAATAGATACAGTTTTCTTTTTTGCTTTAAGTATATCTATGGTCATTATTTGAAATTTTATACGAGTTAAAAAGTGATGAGTGATTTCTAATTTAATTGTAAAGTAATTGATGCTTCATGTACTCTTCCGTTTAGTATTAATCCTGTAGTAAATGTTGGAATGAAATCTAAAGCTTTTTTATTTAGTTTTATCTCGATACAGATTATTTAAATAAGATTATTAAAACTCATTTTAATAAAATATAAATGAAATTCAAAATTATATTCACTCTTGCTGCATTTGTTCATTTGCATATCGATTACTATCTACAGTTCATTCTATCAAATAATGAATTAAATATTTCAATGTTGACATTTATTTATTTAATACAGTTAATGTCAGTGATGAAGTTGCTATTTATCATTACAAGAGATTGAAGAACTACTGGATTAAAAATCTATTTAATTAGTAACATTTTTATTGGTTCAAATAAACAATTAGATAAAGCATATTTTATTT
>JAQIXG010004302.1:0-13150 GCA_034700105.1 Oconnorella tubifera
CCTTCTCGTACTCTTCGTTCTTCATATCTACACAAACTTTCTCTTCCTCTAATAAAATCTGCTCAAGGTCAACGATCATTTTCCTTTGCTGCTCCCACTGTCTGGAATAGTTTACCTCTTAGCCTACATTCCTCTACTTCTATTCATTTCTTTCATTCTCAGCTTAAAACTTATCTTTTTCCACCTTAGATTTTTTTTCTTTTTACGGACTGATTTCCCGGCTAAATGGTTCCTCTCTCAGTTGATGGTTGTCCTCACTGCTTGGGTGAAGCATGTGTGGTCTTTCCTGCTACTGAGGGACGTCTGCGACATCGTCCCTCGATGGTTAAACAGACGTTAAACTTTTATTGATTGATTGATTGAAAATGTCCCAATTACAATTTCTGCAGCAGAGTTTTATTATACTAAATACAAAACGATCTATTCAATATCATAGGATGAAACTCACCCGAGTGCATTCAAGAAAGCGTTCAATAGTCCAAGGATCGCCTGGATGCAGTTCACAGAGAACTGTCGAGACAATTTCTTGCAAGACAACATCAATACGATATTTGATAATATCATTTGCACGGTCTGTCATTAGTTCAAGCTCTGATAACTTTGTATGAGCCGTTGTGATAAAATTATCTATCCCAATAGAAAGCCAAGTCAGCTTTTTAACCCCGCTGTCTAAATGTTTGTCAATTTTTTGCAGATGAGGGATCATAAGATCATCAAATAAAGGTTCACTTGCTATTTTCGAGCGAATTCTTTGATTTTCATGCAGCAATAGCTAAAGTTAATTGACATATAAATCATAAAGAAGAAGGTATTATAAATTAATTAAAATATAGAAGTTGTTATTATCATTGTTACATTACCAATCAATCATTGGATTAGACTTAATCATTGAATATTAGGCTACCAATCAATCATTAGATTAGATTTAGTAACAATTTCACTAAAATTTTCATGTAATTTACGTTTATTTACTTAACAAGATACGGAGTCAAAAATGATATATGCTTCATTATTACATTACAATACTTAATCCTATTCGTGTCTACAAAATAACTTTAATTAAATTTAATTTAATTTAAATAACTTTAATTAAATAAATTTAATTTTAAATAGCTTTAAAATAACTGGGTAATTAAATAGCTTGTGATACGTTACTTTCTTTTCAATTAAAAAAAATTATTATTTCTCTATCGCTTAAATACAGTAAGATTTATGACAAATATTTAAATTTGCGCATTTGCCATATAATGTAACAACTTTACGTAACTAGATATACTCACAGCAAGCGAATCATGAATATCTTTATAGTAAGTCTGCCTGGACCAGAGTCTACCAGCCATTTCAGGGACTTCCAAGCCGAGAGTAACCATACACTCAGTCTCACGTAACAGAGTCAGGATCTCAAGATCAAAGTTTATGAATAATTTCTTGTTCTCTTCATGACGTACCAACAGTGATGCTGATAGTCCAGTTTGTGCCACCTCCACCTGATTTAAGAAATAATAATCAGTATTTATACTATAATGGAATCATAAAATAGTGTATAATATTTACTTTGTATTGGCTTGGACATGCAGGACATGTAAAAGCTAGTAAAATTTGCTTGTTTTATATCTTAGGCATTGCCCTTAATGTTTATTTAGAGCTTAGCTGTATATGTATATGATAATTTAATGATAACAATTTAATTCAAAATATAAATTTACGGCTATATTAGATTTAAACATACAACTGAAAATTGTATGATAAGACTGAACTTCCAAAAGTTAAAAATGTGTTCATTAGAATATCAAGTTTAAACAAAAAAAAAGTTTAAATTAGATTTCAAATGCAAGCAATCACCTGACTAAGCCAACACCGCTGATATAACATTTCATATTCAAGAAGCACAGTTGAAAGCTTGTTATAGTTCCTTATTGCTTTTCTACCCTCTGTTGTTTGCAGGACAGCTGGATAATGTTGCAACTTCTCCATTGTATTATGTATATATGCATAGAGCTGTCTTGACCAAGTTATTCTTCCTGCAAAAAAGGACATTTTTAAACTATTTTTACTAACATACTAAATAAAAAATTTAAATATGCACATTAATTAAATGAATTTGAAAAAGAAAATATTATCAAATAATAATAATTCATCAAACATTCAAACAATAAAGTAGAGAAAGATTCTAAAAGTTGAAGACAACATGATTAGATTTCTGGTGTCAAATAAAAACATTTAAAATATTAAAATATTTCACACACTGCTGTATCTCAAATAAAAATATCAATCAGAAATTTATTTTGTATTCTTTATCAGTAAATAATACAAAACTTTGAATTGCAATATTAAAAATCTTTAGTAGAATACTTTACCAGCTATGGGCGGCAGATTTCTACCAAGAGGTGGATCTTTCTTATTCGCCTGATAACTTTTTGCGATAGAATCAAGTTCTTTGAGATAAATCAAAAGTACAGACTGGTATTTCTCATTGATGGCCATATCAGGCAAAGAAAGACGTTCAAACTGATCTACAAGGTGCAAAGCTCGCTTCGCGTTTGTGATGGATTCTAACATTTCATCCACATGAGTCAAAACGCATGTCTGAATTTAAAGAACGACAAAATCTAATAAACTTGACAATATTTAGATACTTTCATATTTTTATAAAAATATTTGAGTTATAGTTACTGTCAGAGTTAAAAGAACTGATAACAAAATATAACAAATTTGATAATATTTCACGGTTTTCATTAATTTTTACAATGACTAAATAAGATGCTCTCTGGCAGGTGTCAAGTTAATCAATAAGATTAAAAAATAATAAAAACTTCTTAATGATAAAATTTCAAAATGCATTTTAAAACAAAACAAAACTCATCCTAAATCGTAATAATCACGTAAACTTATAAAATACAAAATACTAAAATTATTTAGTATAATGTTATAAATAACTTACATGAAGCGCAGAAATTTGCCTTTTAAATTCATCAAAATCATCGTCAAAATCTTGACGACGCTGATCGAGAAAGTCATAACTGTTCTTTTTCATAGCAGTTTGTATTATTATAAATCTATTATGCATTAAATCCATACCTGCTCAAAGAAAGACATCTCAAATAAAAACAACTTAAAATAAGGTAACTGCAAAGGCTTCAACTTTAATAATGTTGGAAACATTAAAGCTCATAAATCAAAACGATCAAATAACTAGAATTTTTCATGAATATTCAATCAAATCCAAATGCTCCAAATTTTAAATAATAAGAACTTAAGATTCCAGCAGTGTGTTTTTAAACATATCAAGAAATAAAATCATCATCATAAAAATAGGCTAAATCGTTAAATTACTAATGCTCTTCACAAAAAATATAATAAAGATGACCTAATGCAATGAGATTTAAAACATAATAGCTTCTTATTTTTTTGGTTTAATTGTAAATCTACAGTACCTTCGATTTTAGTATCTTGAAGGTGCGAATACACGTCCAAAATGCGCAACATTTCCATTATTTTCTTCAAACGTCGACAAAACGAATCAAACTTTCCAAAGATATACATCTCAGAGAATTCAAACTTTGGTTCATTGTCAAACACTGTCACGCTGTTTCTTGTTTTCTGAAAACATGCTTGGTATTCCTCGTTAAGACGAATACAATCTTTGATCTTTCTAATAACATCTGCAGCAGGCAATGTCCAAATGGTATCCTTTGATTGGTTAGTGATATAGTGTTTGCAAGCTGTCACCATTTGATTGGTTATCTATCAAACAAGTCATGTGTGTTTTAGTTGTATCACTGTACGCATTATGACGCATATCTTAAAACCTGAAGTTTATTGCAATAGTAACTGACTTAATTGTCAGTTACAATTCTTAATTTGTAGGCAACTATCTTAATCTGAAAGCAACTATTAACATGGACACTTTAAAGCAAATAGAGACCCAATGTTGTATTTTCTAAAGATATATTTTTAATTACTGGTATATTTAATGTTATAAAAAGTTTAAAAAACGTTTCAATATTTGCAATGTAAATTTTTTACTCAAAAATTCTGAATTTATGTAAAACCTAGTCTAACCTTGACAAAAAGTGAAGTCATTCTTTCAGACGTATTGTAATAACGAGATACACCGTGTATCATTCTGATTGCATTAATTAATTCAGGAAGACAATCCAGCATTTTAATCTAAAAATCATTATTGCATATAGTTTTCAAAATATTGATATAATATAATAAATATACTATATAATGAATAAACTGTTATACTGTATTATATTAGCTATTATACTATCTCTATATCAACTGTGCAGTGTATTAATGACAAAGTAAATACAAATATAGATTGAAATAAATACATATTTACTATAATGATAAGCTTATCTTAAAATGATATTATGTTCAGTAAGTCTCTCACAGGATTAGAGTTATAAAGTGGATCCCACAGCTTTTCTAAAATGTGAAGAAATTTAATATTATCTTTGGCTTCGTTAGTTGTATCAGTCACTCGATTGTCTAATTCTTGCCAGGTCTAAAGTATAAAACAACAAAAAATATATAAATAAAAGCTAATGGTTATTTCTGAGAAACTAATAATTAATTGTTGGCGTAGTTAAATATCAATATTATAATTTTAATTTTAATTACGTCTGCTATTTCAGTAAGTATTGTAGCTAATTTAATTGCAATCACAATAGCATTAATTTTCAAACAAATATTTTTTATTTCATATAAAGATAAAGTTGTTTGACAGTATTATTAAGCTTTTAGAATACTAAAAGTAAAAACAAAAACTAAGTAAAAGCAATGGTGTTTAATCATATCATCAACTAAATAATTAAATATCACTTGTGCAGCACTAGTTTCAACAAAAACTAATCAACAACACAAAACATAAAATTCTTACTTTCAATGTTCGTGACTTTGCAATCTGCAGAACCAATATGACACTACGAACATGAGAGCTAGCGAGCTGATTGAGCAAAGAGTAGAACTTAATGAGACGTTTCATCCAATGGTCCAACTCAAAGCGAGGTCCAATATTATCTGCCTCCCGGCGCATCTGCTCAGACTCAGCTAAAACCTAGTAAGTATTCAAATTATTACAAAAAAAACACTTTTTAGTACTATAGTGTTAACATAAAACTGTGCAGAGCATTCATTGTACAGCATTGTTGATTGTACGTTTAGTGGTTCACTGCGTTTATAAAAAATATTCTTGCACATTAGCTTACTTCATTATAATGTATACTCTTCAATTTTATGGAATCAAAATTACATATTTAAATACAAATGAATGAATTTAATCATCAACAAAAAATTCAAACATAATTCAGGATCCGCTTAATTTATATTAAGTGATAAGGATAAAGACAGTAAAAATGCACAAAATGCACATAAAGGCCAAAATAAGCAATTATACCATATCATCAGGAACCATAGTATACGTAATCCACACAAAATTGCCAACTAAAAAATAGATAGATCAATTATGAGACAAAACCAAGCATGCCCTGTTTAACATACAGTAGATATCTTTAATTAGTACCAACTGAAATGTATAAAATAATATAGAAACCAGTTCAATCTGTTTTATCCAAGTCTGAGCACATTCTTCAATTTTCTGCAGATTGTCAGAACTGTTTGCAATAGTTTCACAGTCCTGTCTACTTCTCAGTTTTCGTAAATCAATTGTTTCGCATGGCTCCAGCTTAATAATCTGCTCCATATTTGTTCTAGCAGCTGGAAAAAAATGTATAAATGTAAATTGTAATAAAAAATTAATTTTATTTCAATTCGTCTTTATACAAACTGAAATAAAATATTAATTTATAAGAATAACAACAGTAAAAGTGATTTGCAATGCAATAATTAAATTCTGTATTTTAATTATGGTATATAGAATCATATATCAAACAAGTCATAGTATGGCTGGTGTTGTTAATAATTGTTATTGTATTTTGCTGTTGTTTGTTATACATTGTTTATGTTACCTATTGGATAAGCCAAGAGCTAGAGAAAATCCGAAAATTTAAATATGAGAAAACGCCTGATCTAAAGGTCTTAGAAAGTTTAATTCTGTGATTATGAATGAAACATTAGTAATACCAACAAGAGATATATTATCAAAGAAAGTAAAGAAGTATTTACTGTAAATTATAATACCTGCAAGAGAAGTTGCAAAGGAATCCAGTGTCCTTATAAATGACTGCTTCGCTTCAACTTCTGTGGACTCATTTAGACAGCCCCATCCTTCGCTCTGTTTCTGCACTGATGGTAAGAAGACGTTTGAGACTAATAATTCCATTGTGTGCAGGAGACCAGATTCTTTATTTTGGCCACCTGCATCCAACTTTGCAAAGCAAATCTCCTGCAGTGAATAGAATAAATAACATATATAATAAGATACCGTAAATAAAATAAACATGCGTAATATAAATTATGCAGTAAGAAAGATAAGAAAAAATAAATAACAAAAGATACAGCCTTTTCAACAGACTCAATACAATGGTGTAGATACCAGGCAAAAATAAAGAGAATATTTTCATGTTCAAAATGAAAAAAGCAATAAAAATCTAATAGAATATGCTCTCAGTCTTTTGTGCTTGTTAATTGAAATTCTTTTTATACCTGTACATCAAAATCATAAAAATGACTAATTCAGCTTGTTTAATATCTTTATAAATTCAGTCATAAACAAGCATCTGATTTTTTCTGAATAAAAACCAAACGGTACCTCATGGATATTCTGAGCAGTTATTTTATTGGCCTTGTTGACTTTTGTAAATGCCAGGCACATGCCTTTCATTTGAACACTACTGCCATCAGTTACAAATATTTTTGCTTTTTTGATTGGACGAACGATGACGGTGACTCTACTAATTTCTTGTTGTACAGGCGGCCCATTATGTTTATTAAATTCTGTACCAACTGGTAAACAAAATAATTTATATTAACATTTATGATGATATGCAAACTGTAGATACAAAATTGAGTACAAGTCTAGTAAAAGTATATTACTAGCAATATAACTAAATAGCTTTGGTATATACCGTATTTTTAGTACCAAACTTAACTTTTATACTGCAGTACTCGATTACTGTAACCTCACTAGTAAGTTAGTGACCCACTTCTATCAACTAATCAACTCAAGATATTATTGTAAAAGTAGTAGATCTATCTGAAAGTGCTAAATATTATAAACTCTTGTAACACTAAGTACTTCTATAAATTACACCAGAATAAGCATTATATGTATAACTGTATTCTTAATGTTGTAGAAGCTAATAATTGCATTAGCCAAAGTTATTAAATGAAAAATAAAGCAATAATGAATACAATAATAAAATATCCAAGTTTGTGAACTTTGTAGGCCAGTTAAATTATCATTAATGTAATACTTTATGTAATATGTATTATTAACTATTTAATATACTCTATACTGTGCATTATAAAATCTTAATATTCTATTATAGAACGCAGTAAGTTAATTAAAATTAAAAGAATATAGTAGGCTAAATAAAGTTTAGTAACAATTTCAAAAGTTACCAATTCTGTCTACAAACAGAATTTTCTCTGTCACATTAGTCTGAAATTTGTTTTTAACACAGTACTTCTAATCTAAAATCTATCATTTACTTATAGCATTCCAGTAAAGTTTAATGTAAACTTGGCCTAATATAAAACATTCAGTCTGAATATTAATAAATTAATATATTAATTTTGTTCATCACAAAAACTAAAACTTTTGACTTGATAAAGTTAAGTCAACTGTCCAGCATGCTTACCCTCTCTTTCATTTCCAGATTCTTGAAAAAAGAAAAGAAGACGACCACTGCCATCAGCCTTGAAAAACTCTTCAATAACATCCAACTAAAATACACAGTTTGTTCAAGTTTGTTTGTTTGTTCGAGCTTCAAGTTTGTGCTATGATAAAATTCAGGCGATTGTTAAATCAAAGATTTTATCCCGTTTTACTCTAACAGGACAAAACTAATCTTTCATTGATAAATAAAATCAGAATTAACTCGCAATAAATAGCTATACATATATATGGAAACGAATGCTTTTATATAAACTACTATTATAATAAAAAATATAAAATTTCAATGAAATAAGAGGTCATTTATGAATTAAACAGTACCTATTAAATATTAAAGCCTTAACAAATAAGACCATAAAAAAGTAAAATAAATATCTTAATTATAAATGCTCTAGTAGTTTTCTATTGGCATAACACAGAGTAGGTGAACAATGATTATATTAAAATAATGCATTCGGCTACAAATAATTACTATCAAAGCTATAGAATACATTTTAATATATTAATATAAATCTGTCATGCATAAATGGAATAATTGTAATAAGAATTACCAATTAAACTCATAATAATCAAATCCAATTATTAAATTTAATGGCATAATAAAAGTAATAATAATAAAAGAATTAGAATGCTAATTTTCTCTATGTCTTGTTGTCACAATACCAATAGTTTAAATATTAACAATTTTATAACTCCTATAGTAATAAATCTAAATCAGGAATTTACACTACATTAATGACCTACACTGAGGCCCATGTTCAAAATTTATCACCTATGATTATAATCTACTGATTAATCTAACTGAAAATTAATTCTTATAAATCCATTTGTAACTATGTCAAGAATCCACTTGTTCTGCAATATATTTAAATTGATTTTACCAGTTTGAATGTTTAATCTAAATGTCCTATGTAAAACGGCATTCATTAATTTTATTTGTTAATTGACAATCAATCTTCAAAATTCTAGATACAATATAAAATTAATTTCAATCTCCCAGCAATATATTTTATTTGGACACATGCAGTATTATATATTCATAGAATAATTTTCTGGGATAAGTTTAATAAAGGAGTAAATTCTTTAATTGAAATATAATCACTGGTTTAAAGAAGGATATAATAGAGAGAACGAGGGAAGGGTAAAGTAAATAGAGAGACAAATATATGAGATAGCATATATATTAGATAAAAAAAACGAAAAAGTTTTAAAAATATATATTTAAAACATTTCATTTTCGTTTTGGAAGATTTTTTGAAATACCAGCAGACAAACATGCTTGTCTCTTATCTTTAAATTAACATTTAAATTCAACTTATAGTACATAATAACAATATACATTACAATAGATGTATAATAGTAGTGACAATATGTAAAAACAACAATACATGCAATCAGAGAGAATTAGTTGGCTTAGTTCAGTGCTTTTTAAAGAGTTAACAGAAAAACTTTTATAATATTGAATATAATAATCATTAAATATAATATATGGGTCACGCATGCTATAATGCTTACTCAGCACAAACACAAATAAGCATATAACAAATTATTCAAGTAAAGACTAATTCTAATACAACTTGTATTAGTTTTTTGTCAAAACTCTTAAAAAAACTTATTGAAATAGAAAACGAAACAAAATGCCCCACAAAGAAGCAGAATATAATATTTAATATTTAAACAAACCTGGTTTCCATCCAGCACAGCATCCTCCACTTCCATGACATCCTGACCGACAGAGTTAGCGATAAGTTCAAAAAGATAAACATGTCGTCCATCTATTCGAGTTCTTTTGCTCTCTTGCTCTTCTTTCAGTTTTTGCTGGACAGCAAGTGATAAAACTGTAGACTTCATTTTGTAAGACAATGAAATGAACCTTAATATCGCTAAATTTAATGTTGATATCAGTTTTGCTAAATAGGCTGTTCGAATGTATTACAAAAATTAAAAAAATCAGCGTTATTATAATAACGCTCCGGCTGCACAAACTAACGATAAGTAGCCTGAAAACCTGGACGTTGTATTAAATTTTCAGCGACCCCGTGCTTACTAGGCTACGATTTACAAAAACAGTTGAGGCCTAATATTAAATTCTAACTATCCTGCTATATACCACTACAAGAACTGATAACAAAAAAGCTACCATTATCAGCAAATATTCAGTATGTAGTTAACTAATAGTAGATATCAAAGTTAACAGTAGGAATACTGTTAATTTAGATACTGTTGAGAACTGAGATACAACAGGCTGCTCCGAGCACCCTGAAATCTATTTTCTTAATAACATACTGCAGAATTAAATTGTATTATACTAAGTTTTCAGTGTAATAAATATAATCAATCTTGAAATAAGCTTAGTACAATGACAGCTAAAAACATTTCAAGCTGCAATGTTCAATACTGAGCGTTTAATCTCCTAATAAATATTACAGTAATTTCACCACAATGGTAGTAAATAAGAGAATGAAAGGAACACCTGATCAGTTGGTTGCTGCTGTTGTCAATAGTCACAGTACAGAAAGTCATTAACCATAATAATTGAAAACAGATGCAATGATAGAAATAAACAAAAGTCAGTCAGTCCATTCCCTATTAGCAATACCATGAAAAATATTTTCCCTTTATAATAGTTCATAACTCATAAATTATATATGAGTTCATAACTCAGAAATTATATATGAATCTAATATTAAAAAATTTAACCTATTTTAAAATGAGATCAATAATTTCAGTTCATTTAGTTGATTAATCACAATTAGCTTTGCATATATAATGAGTTTTTTTACGTTTTTAACAGTACAATTTATTAGTAATGTAAGGATGTGATTTGAGATTGACTGAAATTACATCAATGACAGAAAATTTAATACTTTCACGTTACACGTATGAGCAATTCCTTGCATAGACTTCACAGACATACCACACTGCGTCATCGACTATTTATTGGAAATTTACATCGGCCAAGTATTTTGAGCTAAATTTTTATATTTGAAAACTACTTTTTTAGCATCAGTGTCACGAGTTCACAACTCTGAACTGTTCAATACAATATTCGGTTTCTAAATTTATTTCAGCATTCAAGAATGCATTCAAGTTTATTAATAACAGGCGGAAATGTGAAAATCTGCAAGGTTTTAAAAACAAGCATTAGTTCGAATTTGGAGACAATATTATCAGAATAGAAAATCTTGTTCATATAAGTCACATTATAACTACTATAATCATTTCCAGTAATGTCTTATAATATTGTAAATAAGTCTAGGTAGTCGCAGTGGAATGCATTGCCCCTGTGATGTAAACAAAATAACTATGTAAAATAAAGTGTATAACAGAAATCGCACCCCCCACCCCCCCCCCGCCGCCTCATATAGATAAGTATTTTAAGAAAAAAATAAAATAAATTTGCTTTAGAAAATCAGTAAATGTTTAATAATTACGGACGTCGAGATGATTTCAAAGAAAAAATTTAATTTCAAAACTGACAACCAACGAACCAGAGCATAAATAGCATCTATAATTTGTATTCATTTCCGTTGAGAACCCTATTAATCTAAGTCTGTCCGTATCCACTCTGAATTCTGCCTTTAGTCGTTTTTCAGGTTTATAATAAAACTTGTTATATTTTTACTTTATAAGCATATGCTTATTTTTGCTATAGATTTAAATTTGCTAATTATTTAATAAACTAAAGAATAATATTATTTACTTACAGCGCTAGCAGCAGTGACGGGTATCGTCTTCAGAGTTAACGGCATTGTATACTATCACATGAATATGAAATAAATAGCAAACAAATTAATATTTCTATTAATTTATAAGTGTTGCGAAATATAAATAAATAGAACATATGATTTTGTTTAAAAAATATAACTAACTGAACGTGTTCAATCATTTTAGTAGGCCTACTTTACAACTGTCTATTATTTATTTGTTGATTAATGTCATATCAGTAGCACAACATCGAGATAAACTAATATCCTGTGAACTTGGTGTACGAAATGAAAAATCAAACTTTGAATACAAGACTCTGAGAAGTATGAAGAGAATGACAGGCAAACAATTGTAATGCTTAAATTGATTTTTTTCCTAAAAGGAAAACTATAGTCTAATAGATTAACATAAGCCATATTGCTGCTTGATACATAGATTACATTTCAAAGTCGAGTGTTGACCTGCTAGCAATTAATTAATACCAGTTAAACAAATTAAGTAGTTAGAATGAAGAGCAATCTAGAGAGATCTCAGATAGAGTCTCAATCCATTCAAATTCAATCAATCTAACAGGCAATCTCAGTCTTTTACAATTATGAATTAGATATATAATGGAAAATGTTAATACATCGTTGCGAAAAAATACAGCGCCAAGAATATTTCATTCGTTAAAAGCCTTGCAAGGAGTACAGAGCGTCTACAGGGTGTCCCAACAAAAAAACAACAAAAAAAACAAATAGAAAAATACGATAATCTGACCACAAAATGTTAATCTTCAGGTAAAGTGCGCCATTTTTTAATATTTCTTTTTGTCATCGCTATCATTTTTTCGTAAAAACAAAATTTCAACATAAAAATTAATAATAAAATCTTACTATTATTAAATACCTGAATTTGAAGATCCGAACAAAAGGACTAAAAATATTATTATATGTTAATCCACAGGATTCACATATCAGAGTACAATATAAAGTATATTTTATATACTATACTGTGAACAATTAATTACATTATAGTCTATATTGATGCAGTTTACATTATATTCCAATATCGATCGAATAGAAATCAAGAACAATAATGAATACAAACGCGTCAAACTAAATTGATATCAGTAAGTCATATGTTTATTAAACTCGTCAAGGATTGAATATTGCTGAAAATAAACCTTCTATATATAACCGATCGCTAGTTGAAATAGTAATTGCCAATTATTATAATTATACCGGTGTCTCTGACTAAAACATATAATATAGCTTTAATTACTATAATAGCTGAGTTAAATTGGCAGTTAACATGTTGTAGCAAAAAGACTTATAATATAATAGTTATTGCATAGCAACAAGACGTTAATGCACATAACATTGCGTCTTTTAAACAAATCAAAGTTCAACATGAGCATTTCAGCCTGCATGTTGTTATCTACTACTAAAGCGACTCATTATCATTAAGAAGACTCGTTAATTAACTAGACTATAATATGAATACTGTCGTCTGCTTTAATAATATTGATATTGCTAACGCGACAATCCATGAAATCTGACGTGATATCTGGTACAGTGCTGGAATTAACATATTTTAAGTGGGAGGGGGGTCAAAAATGGTTCTTTTTGGCGAAGTGGGGGGGGGGGGGTTGTGAGA